>JAUOBV010563425.1:0-16542 GCA_032360425.1 Rubia occidens | reverse complement strand
TGCTTAACCAGGTATTTTTCCAGTTCTTAAGTTTCCTGTCATAAAGTTCAAGCAGGGGCTGAAAGTAGCTTGCCTTAGTTCTCCCTTTGATAATTTGGAAACCTAAATAGTTGAAAGGGTGGGTACCAGATTTCACTCTCAATTCATTTCTTATTAAGCTCTCATGAGATCTTGTAGCTGATTTACTAATGAAATAATTACTTTTCTCATAATTAATTTTCAGTCCAGAAGTAAGTTAAAAAAATTCAAAAAAACTCTCAGTCTAATAACAGTGCTTTAAGTGGCTTTAAAAAATAGTACTGTGTCATCTGCCTAGCTAAGATGAGAACAAGGAATTTTACCAGCAGGCAGATCAAAATACTTAAGCTTTCCATTAAAAAAGCAACATTGTGAACTCCTAGAGAAAGCTTCAGTGAATAAATTAAAAAGGAGAGGTGACAGGGGGTCTCCCCGTTTAATACCTATAGTAGGCTGGAAAAAACAAGTAGCCTTATCATTAATTAAGACAGAGAACCAAGATGAAGAAATGTTAGATATGATGATGTTAATAAATTCAGCCTAAAATCCAAATTTAGAGAGAACTGTAGCTACAAATGACCATCTAATCCTATCGAAAGCCTTTGTTAGATCTAATTTAAGGATGCAGTTAGGTGAACCATATTTGTTATTTAAAAATCTTGTTAGCTCTTTAAGATGAATGACATTATCTGCTATTTCCTTGCCTTTAATGAAAGCTAACTGGTTTTCAGAGATTAGTTTAGGCATCAGGTTATTTAATCTCTTAACGAGCAGCTTTGTGAAAATCTTGCTAATGAAGTTAGAAAGTGAGATTGGTATGTAATCTAAGAAGGTTACATGAATCTTTTTTTGGAAATTAGGCAGATCCATGATCTTGCAATACCAGGGGGGTATTACCTCCATTCATGAAATCCTATGTTGCTTCTAAGACATCCTTATCAATTATGTCCCAACTATGTTTTTAAAAATGGCAGTATATCCATCAGGTCCAGGGGTTCCATTTTGGTTTAATGAAAGAACTACTTCTTTTAATTCTTGAAAGGTTGGTTTGGCCAATAATGCCAGATTATCCTCCGATGTGACTTAGGAATTTTGCTTGTGAAGTGTGTAAGAAAAAAAAACTAGATTCAGCAACTTCTTCCTCTTGTAACAAGTTCCTATAGAACTGGATTGCTTCTTCTTCAACTTCTATATAATTATCAGTCCAAATTCCTAGTGAGTTTTTAATTTTGGAAATTTTTTACTTCATCCTTCTTTGGTTAACAGCAGCATGAAAATATTTTGTATTTTCATCCCTCTCCTTTAACCATTTCATCTTAGCCTTTTGTTTCCAAAAGAGATTCTCCTCAATCCGAGTTTTTACCTACATGACATATATTTGTATTTTTATAAGAATATCCAATTTTAACACTTCCTTCATCCCATTTTAATCTTCACATTTTTTTAATTAACATTTTAAAATAACGTTTGCATAAATTTAAATAATATAAATATATACTAGTATTATTATGTGGAATTGTTAGATTTCTTGCTAAAAGTATTTATTTTAAAATATTACCTTTTCATTACCACTACACTAACAGACCTATTAAAGGCAGTTATATCGAACCAGAGAAGTTATTTTTTGGTGACTTCTCTGAATTCGCCTTTGATCGTTAAGGATCAAAGGTGGTTTCGAGAATTGCTTTTAAATAGTCACGATTAAAGACGATGCCTAACCACCTTCAACATACAGGTTGAACAACCTTTGATATGTTCTAATATTTCAACCTTACCCCCGTTCCTTAGCTCCTCAAACAAGGTTCCGAAATCGGGACCTAACCATGGTTCTGATTTCGAAACTTAACCCATGTTCTTCATGATTCGAGGGATTCCTTCCTGGTAAAGATAGTTCCTAATTAGCTAGGGAGATTCCAATCTCTTTGAGTGCCTACAAAAGTTCCCGGGAGAAAGCTTTGATGCCCAAGTTAAGGTTGCTTTTTTTGTGAGTTTCTTCCAGTTGAAGTTGACTTTTGTTGTTCTTCACCTTTACTTATTGAGCGTCGACCATGTTATCGTGACCCACATATTATGATCATATCTCCTAAATTGTGGCCTAGCACATGATATTATTGTGAGTAGTGCATGTCCACCAATATCAAGATTACTTACCTTGAGGCGGGACAGTATGTGCGAATAGTGGACCGCTCTGTTCTGGCCGACGAAGTGATTACTCGGGTGTTTTTCTTTTCCTGACTAGGACTGGACGGGTGAGTTATGTATATACCATAAGAACCTTTAACCATAGAGTTATGGTTAGAAAAATAAATGACAGTTGTTGATATCGAAATGAATGTTGTGTATTTCGTAGTTGGGAGAACGAGTGATATTCATTTGTTCCATTTGTTAGAAATAGAAAGGTGAATGTGAATATGAAAATGACTTCATGGGTGACAATTCATAAGGTCATAAAAATTGTTATTGGATGTATAAAAAATATTTTATTATTGACTGATAAGTATTCCCTTAATTTTCGAGGAGTAGTTAGTGGTGGCCTCAAAAATGAGGGAGAATATAAAATATAAATAGACACCATGTGGAGTAATCATTGCTAGGCTTTGATTCCAAAAATTTAAGAGTGAAAACTACGATTTTAAACTTGCACATACAGGTTATTAAGTTCTTTGAAGAGGTGTGTTCTTAAAAAGGTAGCATTTTTTGTTTGTGTTCCCATATAGGGGGGTATGTGTTGGATGTTTACCTTGTCTCCATTACTTTCTTTAGGAATTTCATAAGTCAATTAATTGCAGAATGTAAATTATCTGTTTCAATCGTTTATATTTCAAAAGCATTGTGGTTGAGCTTCATGACTCATCGTCTACCCCTGTTGTTCCTAGTATTATTTTTAATGAAGCAAATGGTAGTGAAATACGAGGTGGTGATGAGGTGATCCCACAAGAGGATGGTGTTGTTCATGAATTGGGTAATCCAGAAGGTAATGATTGTGATAGTGTTATGACTATGAATGATTTAATTACTTTGAGAGAGCATCATTATTTGGATGACTCTGAAGTTAGGATACCCGAAGCCTGTGAGAAGTGTAAGGCCATCCTGCAGGGATTTTTTTAGTGTGTATGAGCATCACCAGATCTAAGGTTGTGCCGCCCCCTCCTGAGCATCGTTAAAAAAACACCTTTTCACGAAAGATCTACTAAGCCGAGAGGGGACTGTGAGTCAAAGATAGAATTTGTATGTTTCTCCCGTTTCTAATATTACACTACTAATAAATGGTAGATAGTTGCAAGTGTTGAGGTCATCTACAAAGATGTTAGGAATCTAATAATCAACTAAACACAACCGTGGTTGGGTCATCAATCCGACCACGTGTTAGGAATAAAAAGTGTTGTGAAAACAGTCATTGAGGGGAGTTTTCACTAACTACTACTATCATGCAAATAATCACAAGAATTAACAATATAAAATAACACTCGGGGAATATTTGTGTAACATGATTAATTTCATTTTGATCATCGATTTCATCAAATACAAGAACTAAACCCCTATCCTAGTGTTTGTGTCACGTGGTTTGGACAATTGTCAAAACTCTCCCCTATCTGTCACATAGAGGTGCACGTATAAAATCTTCCATCAGTCTTGCCTCTACAACTAGGAGAGTGCAACAACGGCAATGGCTCATTGTGCAGGTCTGATTCTCCCCCGTGCGATTAAGTCCTGGGCAGAACACTACAAACGAACTACCCCTAAGCCTACAAAGGCAAAGAAATCTTATCGATGGCTCTAGGATCAACAAAATAATCCCAATTTTCTACCTAATCTATATCTACCCACAACCCTTTGGACCTCATTGGTCGGATAACTATATGCATTGTCGATTGTGACAATTAACAACGGTAACCTTCGTGTACATGCCCAGTTCCGGACTATCGTCACCCCGAGTACTGCAACAGCATGAAAGTAGACTTAGTTATGTGCCAACAAATTGTGACAATCATGCAATTCACAAGAATTATAAGAACAAACCAACATAATAATCACAAAACACATAGAAATAGGTAGATCTAGAAATCTAACGAAATGAACATTAACACATGAATACAAATATTATTCCAAGTAAGATTATTACTCCCTAAGCATTGATACCAAGTATTTCATTGGATTCAACACTTTTGGGAAAAAGAAAGATGAAAAGAAAAAAAACCTACAGAGAAGGAAGAGTTTTTTTTATCTCTTTAGCCTACTCTTGAGATATAAATATGAGCATAAACTTAAACCCTAGTAGACATAGGTCCATATATATATTAGTGGGGAATTGGGCCTAAAAATAGGCCAAAATAGCCAAAAACCCTAGCAGCAGCAACCGGCGTGTGGCACGGCCCATGCCGGCTCGTGCTAGCACAGGCCTTTGGCCTTGGCATAAGTCGTTCTCTTCATGGTGATGTGGTTTGTGTCAGCCGGATCGGGCCATCCGTCGGCACTCATTTTTTCTCCTTCTAATTTGCGTCTCACGCCGTCTAGCCTGCCCTATCGGCTGGAACCTCATTTTGCTCAATACCTCGGTGAGCTCCGCGTCATTCTTCACTCTCCGTGGGCTAGTCTTGGCATTTGTGACTTAAAGCAGCATATGCGATGTAAAACAGAATGTCCCACTCCCATGCTAGCCTGAACGGGAACAGTCCGTGTTAGAAATTGGCACATCTCGGGTTGGGTGGAATAGGTCGTGCCAAGGGCTCCTGACATGGGCTGTGTCATTTGGTACAGGCCGTGCTAGGCTTTGCATTATGCCGACCTTGTATGGTCCGTGTTGACCGTGGCTGATTCGGTCAGTAGGCTTGTTTGTTCCTCTACGGCTGAACCATTGTTTCGATTTGGGAGTTCTTGTATTCAATTTTATAGCGTTTGAGAAGAAAAATCCAATGGTGCCATCTTTAAGGACTGATTCTTCTCGAAATATTTCCAAAACTCCGTGCAACCTCGAACAATGATCCCTTGTTTCTTCCTTGGTCTTCTTGAACTTTGAATCTGCCTTTCTTGGTCCCAATTCTATCGACTACCATGTTTTGGATTCCCTGGACTTCAATCTACTACCATCCGTGTGAATGGCCTTTGATATCTTCTACCATACTTGCAAATGGTCTTCAAATATCTACTACCATCCTCGCGGATGGCCTTCAACAAAAGACTCAAGAGCAACCTGCTAATGAGATCAAAGAGCACTACAAGAAACATGACCTATGACTTCACCCCTTTTACCTTGGTTACATTTTTTTGAAGTAAATTATATTTGTTACCTAGGTTAAAAAACCGAGGTAAATAATAGGTTTTTTACCTCGGTTAATATAGTAACAACCATAGTAAACAAGGCAAGAAACGAAGTAAATAACGTTCACAAATAGACTACGACGTCACATGATATGTATTAGAATGGTTGCCAAAGTCGCACAATATTTCATTTTCAACGACAAAGCTTGCAATGGATGACTGGCATCATAGATAAGTAAAGCTAGAACTTTAAGATGAAAATTTTGAGAAGGATTGACTTTGAAATATGATGAAGTGTTATTTTAAAATTCAATAAGGTAAGTATTGTTATGTTACGATTTAAAATGGTAGAATAATAGGGAAAACCACGACCCACAAGTAAAGATTTTGAAGGTGAAGAAACAAAGGAAGTTAAAAATAAAGTCAGGGTGGTGCGCTTGTCTCCGGTCTAGTGTTTCTTTCTCCCCTCAACGTCCTATGATCATTTTAAGTTTTTGGGAATGAAAAAAAATGGCAATTAGTTTATTTTATGAAAATTATTAATTTCGGTCTACAAAAGTATTTCTTCAATGTTTTTGAATTAAAACAGGAAATGGTGTTGAATGGTACGGTTGGAAATGGTTTTAAAAATCATGCACAAATCAAATCCCACATAAAGTCAATTATTATTCCAATTAGGTAGTAAAATTATTAGAAAAACATTAATCATTAAAATATCCTTACAAATCCTTACAAATTAGTACATAAAACTTCGAATATGAATAATAATTTTCTTAGTTCCAATATCATAATAGAAATTACAATAAACTCAATCCCCTCACATAATGATAACCTTGAAGACAATCGACCCCTCAACTTCTATCATCTCGAAGCACAATGTGTCCCCAATCTTCAGGTTGTTGTCGGAAACAAACTTGGGGAAACCCTTTGGGGACAGGGCCTTGATATTCCCTTAACCTGAGTAGTTCATGAGCCACTCTCTCATGTAGAACCTAAGCACAACGGGGGTCTTCTTATTGGGGAGAAGTGGTAAAATTTCCCTCGGGATGTACTAATTCAAGGAAAAAATCACTATGAATATATATATACATATATATACAAGAAACTAGAAACAAAGAGTGAAAATCAAATAATTTCATGATTTTATTCATTGGATAGTTTTAGTCATTGCCAGAGTTGGGTTTTTCCCAAAGTTATGCTCTTCAAAGTGCAGTGGAAATGTGAGCTCTCCCATGTCATTGTTGGTGTTGAAGCTCGAATACCATAGGTTTTGGGTTTCTCCATTGTGCGGAGAACTGTATTGAAACATAAAAAATTGATAAAGTGTACATATGTATTAGTAAGTATATATGTTAAATGGTAAAATACCCGGAAGAAAAGGCGATTAGATCTCCTTCACCGGCCATTATTAATGCATATAAATTGACAACTTTTATTGCAAAATAGCCTTATGAAAATAATGTGTGACGTCGGCCATGTGTCACAGGAACATGTACGTTTGAACCAGTGGTTAAGTCGACATGTACCAGCGATGTCGCCGGTTAATAGTCTTGACCAATACACACCGATGCAGAACCAAGGTCGCATAAATAAATGTAATGTAAACTTAAATGCCTAAATGCGACTTCGTTAGGACATCGGTGTTACCGATAGTTAACTCGAGACGTTAGCAACATCACATTCAGGACATGGACTAAGAATATACGACATCGCACGCCATTAGCATCAACTGAATGGTGTGCGACTGATGATCGATTTTGCATGCGTCAGAGACAACAATGGGAAAAAACACATAATTCCGGGAAGGATGACACAGTACAAAGAAATAATTACACAAAAAATGTCCAAAAATAAACCCTTACAAATAAGTAAGAAAACTTTGCTTTATATGTAAGAAAATTTAACACCCTAACAAATCTGGGTAAGAACTAGAAAAAAAATATACAACCCATACAAAAAGCATAGATTAAACAAGGTGAAATAACAGTTACAATAATTTAGGCACTAGAGTAGTGAAAATCCATACCTTTGTTAGAGGAGAAGAGGAAAGAGGTGGAGAGGCTCTTGGTGTTCGCGGGAAACTTGAGAAGTTTAAACTCATTTGGGGGGGTCCTTTTATTTTTAGCCATTTCAAGACGACGTCATTTTGAGACCTTGTGTTGTCCGTCTTGGTTTGTGCGATGTCGCATGTACGTTGTAAAAGTCGACAGTTGATCGACATGTGTAGCGATGTTGTATGCCACAGTGGGCCAAAATATGTAGCGACGTTGCTTACCTCAATTGGTACACGTCTTGTCTGAACAAAATATCGCACATTAAGTTTGTGCACAGTACGATTTTTCGAAGGAACTATTTAAAATGTCAAAATTATGTAGTGTTTAAACACCGAGAAAACATGGTGTGTTTAACATTAAGTGTTTAGCATGGTGTGTTTAACATTATAATATAGTTAATGTTTAGTATATAGTTTAAACATAGTTGTGCACACCATGTTTTCTTAGTGTTTAAACACTACATAATTTTGATATTTTAAATAGTTTCCTTCAAAAAATCGTATTGTGCACAAACTTAATGTGTGATGTTTTTTTCAGACAAGACGTGTACCAATTGAGGTGAGCGATGTTGCTACATATATTGCCCCACTGAGGCATGCGACGTTGCTACACATGTCGATCAACTGTCGACTATTGCGATGTACATGCGACATCACACAAACAGAGGTAGACAACACAAGGTCTCAAAACTACGTTGTCTTGAAATGACTATAAATAAACGGTCCCTCCAAATCAGTTTAAGCTTCTCAAGTTTCCCACGAATACCAAGAGCCTCTCCACCCCTTTCCTTTTCTCCTCTTAAAACCTGGGATGACATCGGCTAATATTGACCTTCATCAATCTTAACCGTCGATAGGGTAATGTTCAAACCCTTACACGTGTATTTGGGTTCACTATTGGTTGGCTTAAAATGGAAAATCTATGTAACTAATAGAACGGATATTTTGGCCACAAAATAGATTGAGAAAAATTGATGCAAAGCCTAGTAGGCGACATCGCATGTGTTGTCTCGCTTATCGACTACAAGCTGAAGTGTTGGTGACATCGTACATTCATAGGAGCTGGCCATTTGGTCCATACAAAGGCTCTTTATATGCTATTGAATGACTGGCATTACCGATATCGCGACATACATCTTGTAACTCGAGTTGTGGTCTGGACTCATGTAACGTCGTACATTCATATGAGATGGGCCTATTGGGATAATTTTGGCCCATAAAGACACCTGAAATACTCACGACCGACATGTCGCACAAATCTTGCGATGTCGCAGCACTGGCGGGAGAATAACTTTATGCGCTATACTTAGGAAAAAACCCAAAAATATTTATGTCAAAAAATGGTGCCCCCCCTGCAAAGACCCAAATTTGATCATCCCCGCTCCCTTTCTCCTCTAACAAATCAAGCACCAAAAACACCCAAATCAGTACCCCCATAGATGCCAAATTTAGAATCAAAGGGAAAAGAAAGATGTCCTCCTGGGAGGGGATTCCATGAATCAAAATTGTGGTAAGGTTTATTCTTCCTAACTGGATATGATCATATTGTAAATGTTACATCCATTGGGATTGATTATTGAATGAGTGTGTATTATTGCTATATGATAGATATTTTATCTATTTTCTTTTAGATTGTGAACTATACATGTAGGGTTGTATGGTTACATTAAAGATGTAATTGTTTAAAGTGTATTGTGTGTACCACATGTGGAAGCTTGCTAATGGTGGTTATTTGATATGTAAATAACATGAAATGTTTAATTTTCATCATTTTCTTGATGTGAAGATCAACTTCAAGAGATGTGTATTTTGTGTATCACCGAATGGATGACATGTTTGTAGTGGTGTGGCACCTAGATCTTATATTATTTCCATATTGACTGTTAGCTCCTATGGATTTAATGTCCATAAAAAGGTTGCACTTTATATATTATATTTCCTTCATCATTGAAGAGTGTGTTTAATTAACTTTATTTGTAGGTCTTGTTGTGGTGAACCCTGATAAGAGGATACGGCCCGAAGAAGGGAGAGATTTCAATGGATCGAAAAGAAATAGGTAAGGTCGGGGTCGGGAAATTTTTAAAAAATTAATAGACATGGTGGAGAATGGAATGAAATATCCTATAAATTTGATCACATCAGGAATGGAATAGGCGGGGAGAGAAATTGGTGGTCTATTTATCTAAGATTACGGTAGATATTTTCATGTATGAATCGTGGCTTCATATTCATGATGCTTACAAGGAAATGCTATGGAAAGCCATTGAGTTTGCCTTCGAAATTGAGTATGACGATATGTCGATATGACGATATGGTAAATTGAAAAACAAAACAATACGGTGCTTTGGTGTAAGATGGACAGATTTCAAAGCAAATTTTTTTAGGGATTACGTGTTTGGTAAGAAGAAGAATTGCAACCGAAGAACTAAGAATCCCTTCATAAATGAATTGAGTTGGAAGGGTTTTGCTGCAAGAAAACTAGCGGATAAAGAATCGGTAAGGAATTTACATTTACATCCTTACAAGTACATACACAATGGATACATATTTATATTTATATGAACGCAACTTATTGTTGGATATACATGCTTATGCATGAGCATAGTTTCATACTTTACTCAAATGTGTATGTCGTTTATGGTTGTTAGATATTTGTCATTGTAAAGGTCCATATTTTTTCTTTAAATGAGTAATACATGGTGAACAACGACGTCACACAGTACTAATCGGGAGATAGATCGTTAGAACCAACTAGTGTGCGAATTTTTTTATAAACTAATTATTGGCACTGATTTGGACCTACAATGCATGCATATTTTTCATTCACCTAGTGTGATTTCATTACCCACTTGTGGCCGACGTCGGTCATGAGTAGGGAAAATGTGTTACATTTTTACCTTCTCGTTTCACCTTGTTGATATGTAGTTTGAACCATTTGATATAATTATTTGAGAGGGTCTAAGAGAGAAAAAATAGTGAGGTTGCAAGAGGAAACAAAATGCACCACACCATAAATCGAGGATATTAAACACCAGTTACGAGAATAATCACGATCAAAGGAAATGTTAAAGGTTAGAGTATTTGACAAAGTGGAGCATGGAATGACAGACGATGAGGCAAGGAATTCTACACAATGTCCCTCACCTGATAAGGTTCCCCAATTCCAAAAATGGCTAAAAGGATACAAAGGCTGTGGGAAGGAGGGTAAGTTCCACACCAAAGATACAGAGTTGGTTGTGCAATAAATTGTAAGTTTTCCAACTTTCTAGTTAATAAAATATGGGCACTTTTTTCAAGTATAATTTCGAGTAAATGAGATTGATTATTAGTAATTTATAGGAGGAACTGAAAGGAAAACAAGAGTTCGGTGAGTTCATCAGGGTTAGAAAAAAGGACATACTAGGAGTTGCGCTTAACAAGAAGGAACATCCGTGTCAGGTCCGGGGTGTCGGTACTCTTGCTAAACATAAGAACGTCTTTGTCAAGCCTCGATCACCTAAGGTTGACATTGCATCAAGTAGTCAATAAAGAGAGATCAATGCTTTGAAGTCCACATTAAGCCAACTAGTGCCTTCTGTCTCGCAAGATTTGAATGAGAGAAAAATGCCACCTGAATTGGAGATAATCATTGCAAGTATGAAACCAACAACCTCAACTTCCCCTCTCTCTTCTTCTCCGACACTATCAAAACATGACAACCAAGAGTGTGATGGTAGAACCATCCAATAGTTTAGGACTTCAACAACACATACTTCCTTTGATCGACTAAGATCGGAGTTAGTAGAATCCAACCAATGTAACATGAAGATAATAGTGTATAAAATACAGATTTCATTTCATATAGTAAATTATACTTTTTAAAAAAAAATAGCGAGTCTTTTTATGTAGTATAAATCCTTGTGCATACTACTTTCCGAACGTGTTAAAGGTGAGAACCACGTCGTGGTAGAAGGTAAAGTGTACACATATATACAAGTGCATCATCATAAACCAATCACAAAGGAGCATTGTGGTCAATGTCACAAAGAGCCTCATAGATGGTATAGTTCTTCCAATTCTAGAATCCAAGGCAAGTGGGGTAGACGAGGCGTTAAGAATGTTTGTTGAATGGCCCCTTCATTTAGTAGATATTTTGGACAACAAGCCTAAAAAGAAGGTAGCAAGATGATTATGTGGTATTAATTATGGATAGAGACAACTGTTGTATACATAACTTCATCGATTGATTTTATGTAGATCGAGACAAGGATTAGTAGCCCGGCGAAATTGCCCAATAGTGCATATGGGGATCCAAAAACTACAAAGTCCTGTGTCTCTATAATGAAGTCACCACCATTTAATCCCTCGAAGGATAGTTCCCTAAAAAACATCCACACAGTTGTGACAGCTCACCCTCCATCATCTTCGTACAAGATCCTTGTGTAAGAAGTAGGTATTTTTTGGTACAAGGTAAATCCAATAACCTGGAAAGAGGATTTGGAGGACTTGTTCCATTTCAATAATGACCCTCTCCCTTGATGCAACTACATTGCAAGTAAGTATTAATCCATCACCCAAACTTTATTCATCAACACAATTGTTGTGTTTTGCTTCAATCTTTCAAGACTAAACTTGTTTATAGCCTCTTGCATGTACAATCCATGTCCAAAATTAAATGGTTGATAGGAGTTCTTTGTCCAAGGAAGATCCAACATGAACATGTTGCGATGGAAGATCGTTTGACCTACTTGTGCTCCCGGTTGATGCTAAAGGATAATTTGATATATATCGCACCTTATTACAAGAGTTGAATCCACTATACTTAATTATTTCCTTATGTGATTATAATGGTTTAATGACATTTTCATTTTTGTAGCAAACATAGGATGGTGCCCATCATCGTTCATCCTTGAAACAAATTATTCTGATTCGACCCATTACAACATACTCCCCATAAACAATTGCCTTCACAATTTCAAAGGTGATGACGAATCCCATAATTAGCAACCGCAAAGGATTCCATTGGAAATCGCTAAAGGTTAGAATTTACTTCAAAATTGTGGTTTGAAGTAATTATTCCTATAAGTACATAACAATGTGTTTATGAACAATTTGTACGTACAAACAGAATAAAAAACAAGTGGTGGTTACTATTGCATGTGTTTTATAAAGGATTGGGTTGATTTTTTTTGTGCAAGCATTATTGTCTATAATGCCCATTGATACTTTTTAAGGTATTTTTTAACAACTTGATATGGATCTCTAGCTAGCTATGGAGTATCAATGGTATAGTTCTTTTTATGAGAATTTTGATAGCACTCTTTGTGTATTGAAGATGGAGTTTTCATCCTTCTAGTCTGTATGCATTATGTATGGTGTAATTACTTGCTATCTGAAGGGCGTTGGATGCCGAGTATACATTTCAGTAGATTTCTATTCATGTTTCTTACTTAAGAGCCAGCATCGCACATATAAAATATACCATTCGGTTGACCCAGTAAACCATGAACGACATCGGTACATGTTCGCATTAGATTATCGATGGTACCACGAATACAGTGACTTCGCTTCATCAAAACGATGTCCCTCAGGAACCATGTCACAATCCATGACATCACACGCTTCTCGAAGTTCATAAAAATTTAATCCTAGTCGGACCATTACATGCAACGTCGATCTATTTAAACGACGTCGTCTTGAATGAAATGTAAAATTATCTTTTCATCAGAATCGGCAATAGCGATGTCGAACCAGCCACCATCGTAGCTTTTTTTGCACTTCGACTATGAAGTCTTTGCACCCAACTATGCGGGCTGTTCGGCAAGGGTTTCATCAAAATGATATTTACTACGCTTATTTAGCACATAAATTGAGGTAAAATTTTCATTTACCATGGTTCATAACTGCAGTTATAATTCAAAATATAAAATGTCGATGAAATAATTATGCGATGTCGGCTATCTTCATTAACGATGCCGCACCTTCTTTTAGCGACATCGCCAAGCACGATGTTGCACGCTTTTTGGGAAATCTACAGCCTATGCAGACGGACCGACGTCGCTTGTTCGTCGGTGGTGATGTCGGCTCTTGACTATTTATATCAGTTGTTTCCAACCAAAACCGAGGTAAAGAAAATACTTTTTACCTCGATTTTGAACTGAGGTAAAAAGTTTACTTTTTACTACACCCACATTTACCTTGGTTTTTTATAGTTGAAAACTGAGGTAAAATCTCCGGCAGAACTGAGGTAAAAAGTGTTGTTTCATTTAGTGTCAAGACACCTATATCCCTTTTAGTTAGAGGCATAACCTATAAAGACACAATGTTTCAACTCAGTTTGTAATTTATTGATTTACTATCCAAGAAAAGAAGAAAACGTGCACTAGGGGTGGCAAAATAGACCCATAACCCGTGGGTCAAGCAGATTGTATATTTTTAAACCCAGGTGGGTATGGGTAAATGGTAAAGGAATAAAGGGGTAACAGGGCCGAATGGGTATTTGAAAAATATGAGTCGGGTGGATTGAGTTTGTGAGTTAACCACGGGTTTACCCATGAGTTTGTACATAAACCCATAGGAGTTGATATGGGTTGATTACCTCAGGTTTACCCATATGGGCTGAAACTCACATGGGTCAATATATGGATTGAAACCAAGGGTTTTACCCAAACAAGTTGGTAAAACCCATACATGTGCGTTCATATATGGGTTGAAATCCGCAGTTTTACCCATTTTGACCCATGAGTTGAATATTTTTTTAACTGCGGATTGAGAAGGTTTCAACTGGCCCGTTTGTGACCCGGCCCATTCTTGACCCATCCTAAAGTGGATTTAAATGAGTCATACCCATATTTTTAACTATCCATATAACCCGACTCGGATTTGACTCGTCCACCTATTTGCCACCCCTTACATACACAACCAAAAACCTTCAAAAATCATAAGATGGTGAACGATAAAATAATTTCGTAAATGGTGAAACACCCCCTAAAAATCATAAGATCGTGATGAAATTAATTGTGGCTTACTCAATTCGTAGCCCTAACACTCTATATATGTGAATTATATTTACATGAGAAAGTACATTCTATCCTTATACCCTAATAAGAATAACTACGACGTGGATAGGCTCAAGGAAGCTGATTTTCATAATAATGACATGAGCGGGCCCAAGTGCTGGTTGGAGGGCATATTGAACACAAGACACAAGTAATCTAAGCAAAACAATGTCGTTTTGCTTAGATGACTTATGTCGTGTGTCATCTATGTCATCTAAGTAAAATGGCGTCATTTTGCACAGCCACATGTTTGGACACAGATAAGGACAACTTTCCATGGACACAAAATGACCCAATCATCCATGCTCTCATAGGAAATACCTAAACGGCCCTCCATCGTCCATGTTGACACAAAAAATGAATACAAAGATTTGGGTGAGAAAATGTCATCCAATTTCATGATGAGACTGAGGATCTAAATGAAATTGTTTAAAGATGGGAGATAATATGGAGTGTTTTCTTTAATTTTGTATAGTTATTCGTCTCACCATATATAAATTATGGTAAGACGGTCTCATGAGTTTTTCTCGAACTTAAATGGAAGGATTTCTTTTCTATAGTTCTATAAGATAAAATATATGTCATTTTAGAAACATTTGCGTCAAAATTCGTTAGAAGGATCAATAATTAATTTGATTATATCAGCCAAAAAACACTACCACAGAAACACCCCTCTAGCACCGGTTTTTTAACATTAGCACCGGATTTTTGAAAACCGATACCAAAATTTTCCAAAAATACACCAAAATTTAGCACCAGTTTTCAAAAACCGGTGCCTATGTAAAAAAACTGGTGCTAAAATTTTAAATATTCCATCATCCCGCCAAAAAATTCACAAAAATTAGCACAGGCTTTCAAAAACCGGTGCCTATGTAAAAAAATCGGTGCTAAAATTTTAAAATTCTATCATGCAGCCAAAAATTTGCCAAAATTTATCACCGGTTTTCAAAAACCAGTGCCTATGTAAAAAAATGTTAACTAATTAGCACCGGTTTGACGTTAACTAATTAACGTACAACCCTTAATTGATTTAGTATATATAAATACAAATAAAAATGTTTGACTTTAACTAATTAACGGCCCTTCCATTCACCCATACATGACCAAATCGCAAAGTCACAATAGTATATTATTCAATTGAATTTTGGCATCGCCAATTTCTTGATTCGACAAATCTAATTTCTTGGAGGAACCTAAGTACAAAAAGTAAATACTTTACTCGTAACTCCAAAATAAAACCCACTCGAACGTGGTGCTTCCCTATACACCTCCATTTTATTTTCCAAATCCGTAACGAAATATGTATCATTGATCGGGCACAAGAACATATTTATAATTCTTTCCGATTTCTCTTCCTTACTTCGATGTAATCAACTCTAAGTTACTCTGGAACATCTACTAGCGCTTTCCCACAATTCATCAAATTAATATATTATTTAAAATTTTATATTTAGGTAAGAATAAAAAAATCATGTATTTTGGAGCAATGAATAATGGGGAAACGCAACTTTGGGCCACTGTGTAATTTTCCAAAATTGTGTACAACTAATCAATGTTGACTTTCGAGACCCTTCCATTCTCCCATACATGCCCAAATCAAAAAATTGAAATCGTATATTATTCAATTGAATTTTGGCATTGCCAATTTTGTGATTAGAAAATTCCAAATTTCTTGGAGGGACCTAAGTGCAAAAAGTAAAAAACTTAACTCGTAACTCCAAAATGAAATCCGCTCGAACGTGGTGCTTCCCTATACACCCCCATTTTATTTTTCAAATCCATAACGGAATATTTATCATCGATTGGGCACAAGAACATATCTGTAATCCTTTTCGATTTCTATTCCTTACTTCTATGTAATCAACTCTAAGTAACTCTAGAACATCTACTAGCGCTTTCCCACAATTCACCCAAAAAAATATATTATTTAATATTTTTATATTTAGGTATGAATAACAAAATTCTTGTATTTTGGAGCAATGGTTATTGGGGAAACAGAATTTTGGGCCACAATGTAGTTTTCTAAAATTGTGTACAGGTAATGAATGTTGACTTTCGTTCCATTCACCAATACATGCCCAAATCACAAAGTCACAATCATATATTATTCAATTGAATTTTAGTATCGCCAATTTCTTGATTCTACAATTCCAAATTTCTTGGAGGGACCTAAGT
>JAUOBV010563228.1:0-16551 GCA_032360425.1 Rubia occidens | reverse complement strand
CTAGCAATCTTCCAACAAAAAGATATCAAAAGAGATGTTAAATGCCTCAGAAAATACATGCATTTGACGTCACATCAGCGAGCGGATGTTGGGTTTCTTCAAATGGTGGCGGAAGAAGAAAACACTGGACTCTGTTGAGCGATTTCCAGGTTGATCGGATTGCAATCGACGACGGGGTTAGGGCGGCGCTAGGGTTCAGGTTGGGGAGGGTGAAAGAGAACAAGGGTACGATGAGTATTAAATTTTTAGCTTTGGCGTAGAGGGTGTTTTGATCATTTACATTTTTAGTCAATGCCAGAATGGCATTGGTCAATGCCGGAATCAGGTAGTTTGGTTATATTGGTACAAATTTTTCGAAAGGTAAGGTTAGATTGATACATACAATAAGTAGTTATGGTGAAATTAATACTTTCTGAGATTGTATGATTATATTGACATTTTAAAAAAAATATCCGATTATAAATATATTTAACACTAGAATTTTTATATACATTTCGGTCCCCTAAATAAAATTCCAAGTTCTCCTGGACCGCCCCTGATGGAGAAGTTGGCTAAAAGAGTAATTTTGCTTCTTCCGGGGACTTTGGTGGTGGTGTGGTGTGGTGTGGTGTGGTGTGGGCTATAAAACCAAAGGCCGAAATCTAGCATCAGCATTTACTCTAATGGGCAGTAGTCTTGTTGTAACCATTTACCTTTTCTCTCTGTTGACTCTTTCCTCTTCTTCTCCTCTACCTTTTGGTGCTCATCCTTTACTCGAGAACTACTATGATTCAGAAGTAATCAAATGTAAAGACGGGTCAAATTATTTCACCAGAGACCGTATTAACGATGATTTTTGTGACTGCCCGGATGGAACGGATGAACCAGGTGCCCCACTTGTCCCTTTTTGTTTTACTTTCTGCCAAATGTCTGGAACAAAACCGATTATCGTTGTTGTTAAACGGATTTAGGTTTCCGACTTGAACCAATTAGTTACCAGTTGAGTGACTTACGATCTTATACAAAGTCTAATTCATTCAATTCAACAGTTGTTTGGTCGGGATTCAGTTAGTAGAACACATGTTATGCATTTCGTATTGCTGATCATTCGTTCGCACCAAAGTCTATGGATTGCGTTTGATTAGTACTCTGCAGTGCTCCCCCGTAAAATTGAATATTATACTAAGGTCATTGAGCTTTCGTTGTTGGCTATGCAGGAACCTCAGCGTGTCCTGTTGGTAGGTTTTATTGCAAGAATTTAGGAAGCAGACCCTTGTTTTTGTTCTCTTCTCGCATTAATGATCACATATGTGGTGAGTATTGTGGTCGCATCTGTAGTATGTGCTTGATTTTTCTCAAATTATACTTTTAGGCACCTGTAATATGTACTTGAGTTGCTTTTAAGGTGAACAGAACAGGCCTAATCTAGTATAAGATCATTATATCGTCTACTTTATCATGTTTTTCTTCGAAGTTATTTGATGTCCAACCATTATCTGAAGGTTGGTATTTTTATCCGAAAAGTTTTGCTTCTTTCTTTTCCTTAAGCTGCTGAAGACTGCTCGCTGAATTCTTTTAGTTGTAAAGGGGCAGACTTGTTCATTTCTAAAACTCTTTATTAATCCCTTGACTAAGATTTCCATTGTCTCTACTTTACTGCCTCCGCAGTTGGTCTATAATTACCTGTATTCAGTTTTTTTAAAAGAACATGCGTCCTGTTTTTATTACTTTTCACCTGTGAATTTTGAGTATTTCGGAAACAGTTCTGCATCCCCCACCATGAGGTTGGAGTAAAATACTATCCTGTTTAGTGCTTTATCATAGACCGTGTTGCTTTGTATCTTTGAGTCTCGAGGGAGAATAGTTGGGAAGCTCTACTCTTGCATGAGTTGGATAATGCCTTACATTTATAGTAATAATGAGAATTTTTATCAATCAAATTATTGATTTTCCTTCACCCAATATGGGAGTTTTTTCTTTAGAATTATAGTTGGTTCTGATTAGTGGACCACAAAGTGGGATAAAGGTTAAGTTGCTGTTAAATTGGCATCTGATTCGAACCACAGTCCAATGTGATGAATAATACTGTTAATTCAAAAGTTACCATTGGAAGTTGTACCTTTAAGTTCACTGATGAAAGATTATGATTCTTTCCAGGGCCAGTTCGGGCCACAAAATTCTCTCTCTCTACCTTATGCTTAAAATTCTGATCTCCATTTTTCGAAAATTTTGTTCTGCTGCTTAAACATCTCTAGATTGCTGTGATGGAAGTGATGAGTATGATGGAGTTGCCATTTGTCCTAATACTTGCATTATGGGTGGGACTGTTTCTTATCGCTCAGTAAGTCGTAGCGCAGTGATCGAACGCCAGAGTTCTATTGGTGCAGAAAGGACCGATTCTGGCGTTGATGCCCAAGACTCAGTCGAGAAACTCAGTGGTAAATCAGTTTCTTTCATCTGAGAATTACTGCAGTTATTAACGCCTTCTGAATTCTGATGATAACTACTGTCATGGTAATTTTAGGTCTTAAGGTACTGGTGGCACTGCAGGTTATTATTGTGGTGATTTTTGTGGCATTTAGGGTACTCCGCCGGCATGTTAAGTCTAAAAGAAGGCATCATCATTAAATATGCTTCCCTCCTCTCTGAATAATGGTATACTTTCTCTGAAGTGTGCAAATATATTCTTGTTCAAGTTTCTAGTGCTCTCTGTGGAACTCCTATATATGTGTTCTTGCACCTTAATAAAGAGGCCTCATCAAATTTTTCACCGTCTCTATTGTTAGATTTTGTTTGTTAATTCTCCTAAACATTCCTGGTGCAAGTATTTAACTATAGTGCACTTATTCATACAGGACTGGTAATCTAGTCCAGCTTTTCATCCCCATTCCAGTCCAGCTGACTTAGATGTTATAAGTGAGTATGTTGATGGCAACAGTAAAGGTTCTCTCATCTCCCCATTCTGTTCGTCCTTTCCTACGGTTTTCCTTGGCTCGCACAATTTCTTCGCTACATTCTTTGAAGGAATTGGTTAAAGCGTCTGTTGAATCAAAAAATTATGAAGAAATTCCTGATCTTCTAGCTGGTTCACAAATATCTAGCCAGAAGTCTAACCCCTTTTCCTTTCTCACTAACTCTCCTGTAGAAGTAAGAACACATATTATTGATGATATGTTACAATCTTTTCTTTTCCATAGACCCCGTTTTCGCCCTCGCATAGCATACTCTTGTCTCCTTTCTTACACTCTTCAGAGTCCTGATCCACTTCCACTTGCCTTTGCTGTCCTGCAACACATGCTTCGGTCTGGTTGCCTTCCTGTTCCCGAAACTCATATCCTGCTTTCTGGAGCATGGCTTGATCGCCTATCGAAGTCTCAGTCTGTATCAAACATACTTTTGGAGATGCAGTCTATTGGGTACCATCCAGACTGTGGCATTTGCAACTATCTTATATTGTCACTTTGCAGAGTTAATCAGTTAAAAGAAGCAGTTAGAGTCTTGAAGAGTATGCTTAGGGCTGGTTGCGTTCCTGATTTGGATAGTTATGGCACTCTTATCGGTGAAATGGCCGGTCTCAGAATGACAAATGATGTTGTGAAATTGATGAAGGAGATGGTGGAAACCTTCAGCTTGAGCCCAAGGCAACAACTGATGGTCAAAGTAGCAAAAATGCTCCGAGCAAATAAAGAGTTTAGTAGAGCAGTTGACATGATTGTATTTTTGGAAAGTAAGAATGTTCTTGTTGGGTTTGATGTCTATGAATTGGTTCTGGAGGGGTGCTTGCACTGTCGTGAATTTGTCATAGCAGGAAAGCTTGTGATGAGAATGACCGGAAAAGGCTATATACCTTACATCAATGCGAGGCAAAGGGTAGTTGAAGGCCTTTCGTCTACCGGTGAGGTGGAACTGGCTTCAGCTGTAAGGAGCAGACTTGCGAATGTGAACTCGTAGTGGCTCCTATCAAACCATAATATTCCTGTATTTTATGTAATATGAAGTCATGTTTCTTCCTAGCAATTAGATCCCAAGCATGCAGTTTTTAGGTTTGTCATTTGTGTTTAGTTTTTCCATACATGATATTCTAGAACAAGTAAATTAGTTTGGCGACACCATGATGAACTTTGTATTAATTATGAGATGCTTCTCCACATACACTGCATTCAGACTATCTATGCCCAACCCTTCTGAAAGAGATGCATGTCTGATCCCCCATCTCTCTTTATGAATGGAATATCCTTCACCATGTAAGTGAAGGAAATATTTGTTTCCGTGTCTTAACTGAAAAGAAATTTATCTTCCTTGAAATGGACAGATATGGTTTGTCTCAGCAGTACATATGAATTTTATCTGGAATGGTCGAACTGGTTGCATACTGTCAACTTTCAGTTCATAAATATGTTAAGTTTGTGCATTCCTTCGATCTCGTTTACTGTTTAAAGGATGTTTTTATGATTATTGGATGGACTGAAACGCCTGAGAGCCATTGCCAGATTCGATATGGAAGGAGAACAGCACAGTGATTCTGCTCCATGTAAGAAAGATATGAATAGCTTTTAGACCGAATGCCTGCTAGTAATTAAATGCCTGGACTTCCATGGCATTGCTTGCCATCTAGTACTGGAATTCTGTCACTTCTTGTTTTAGTGCTGTGTTTGTGCATCATGTCCCAACTCTTATAATTTTAATGCTACAATCTTCATATTTATGAGCTATAATTAATACAGTATGTTTTTTTGTTGCCATAACTGTATATACTTTTTAGGTTCATTTCAGGTACAGCTGAGCATTTGGCTTATAAGCCTGATATGCATTCTTATAGCTCCTAGTTATCATCCTTTATGGGGTAGCTAGGTTCCATGTAAATGCCACATTTACCATGCTTTCTACCAATTCCCCGTGCGAGCTTAAAGTAACCAGCTTCACCCCACGAGGTGCCCCATGAGTTCTTCACAATCCAGTACATTTCCCCACTTTCTTCACCATAGCCAACTACAGCAACTCCGTGGTCAAGTTCATCACCACACTGACCTGAGAACACCCCGTGGGAGTAGAGCTGGAAGCTAGAACCACTGGCATCCATAGCAACTGAGACTGGCTGGCGAACAACAGCAGCTTGGAGGGCTTTCTCATCGTTTTTAGATACCTTGACATAGCCTTTTATACTCACTGGATCTTCCCTTTCTCTGAATTTACTGCACCTATCGTTTTGTCCTACATAAGGGTAATCCTTTTCGGTTGTAACACCATTTGCTTTGATGAACTGAAATGCTGTATTCATGAGTCCACCTTGACAACCTTGGTTATGATTGTAGTGATCACAATCTATAAGCTCTTGCTCCGATAGGGACACTAATTTTCCCGTCTTGATTTGGTTGATCCCTTCCACTGCTGCAATTGCAGAGAACGCCCAACAACCTCCTGCAACAGAGTTAAATTCGTAGCAGCTCAATTTGAAATGGCAACTGAATATGTTATGCTTAGAGTTTATGGTGAAATGGTGTTTTAGAATCCTGATTTTCTGATGTTATTAATGAACTTTCTGATTTTGTTAGAAGCATATTGTTAAACACATAATCGTGGAGGTGGAGGTGTTTTTGTACCGCAAGAGCCTTGATCTTTAATTGGAGTGACAGCGCCCTTCTTTCTCCAGTCCACTTCATCTGGCAAGCTTTCGTTATACTGGGCATCTTCAATAGCTGCAGAACTCGTGGTTTCGTTTGAATTCTTAGGGCGTTTGTACCCCAAATAGATTGATCTGAACTCGGCATTTGTCATGTCTGCATATTGATTGTCACGGAGTTTGTAAGACAGGTTCTGAGAATTGACATACTCAATGAGCAGCACATTAGATTGGTAAATCCCAAATCGCATCTCCCATTCGTCCCTGTCACCATAGACTTTCCCATATTTCGTCTGCCAGTCCTGATACCTTTTCAGCATACCACCGGGATCGAAGCACCCACCGCCTTCCCTCAAACATCTTGTTGTTGCACTTGAGCTCAAAAACAAGGGGGAGAAAAGCAGGGCGATTGTGGCAGCAAGAAAGCCAGTATTTCTCGACAAAAGCTTCTTCATCCTGAGCTGATTAGCTTTGGTTGCATGTATTCTTCAGATATAGGCCCTTTTAAAACTAGGTGCAAGGGGAAAGGTGTTAACGTTGGAACTTGTGTAACTTACTTAGGCTGTTCATTTTGGTATTTCAGTTGGATTCATGCAAAATGTTCATTCTGAACTTCTAGTTCAATGGGGCAAGTATGTCATGAATTTGGTTTTCTAGGCAAGGGAAACTCATTGATAAGACAAAAAGTATGGGCTGAGGTTTTTGTTGATCAGAATCATGAGACAAAAAGTGGGATCTTGATTAATTTAGGGCAGTTTGGTATACAATCGTCTAATAGTTAAAGAATTCGAAACTGTCTCACTTTAGTACAAGATTTAAATTATAAATACAACAAATATAAGTATGAAGTTAGAAAATTGGGGAAATATATAAATTTTTATATTTGGGATTAATATTTAAAAATATAGAACTTCAGGGACTAACCTGCAAATTTATGGAAAAAGGCCTTCTTCTCCGGCAAAACACTTCCTCCATCACGCTCGACCTCCGCATTCTTCCGCCACGTTCAAGGGTGTTCGTCGGTCCAAAACTAGACATGACCCGACCGGAATGATAAAAAGCTTGGATCGAGAACAGGACCAGTTACTGATTATTTGGGATCGGGACCGGATCAGAATAATTCTACTTTCGGACCGGTACGGACCGATCAGATTGAATTTTTGTATACTTTATTCTTTTACAATAAAATTTTGGTGTTGAACAAAGTATAATTGAAGTTTTTGTCTTTAAAAGTTAGTAAACTAGAAGTTTTTAGAAATATTTTACCTATGGAAGAATACTAGCCTATCGAAAATGGCAAAATTTTGGGCAAGACTGTCTTTCCATTGGTTTATGGAAAGACTGAGTTTATTTAGAAAAATAAAAATGTAAAATATTTTAGTTGCAATATTAAAAATTTACTATTCAACGTGCAATAGTTATAAGTTTATGACCTGATTAATGCAACCAAAAATTCTATCTTCATTTCATCTAATTGTAGTTTAAATGTTGGTCTTTTCATGACTTATGAAAAGACCGTCTTTCAAGAGATATACTCATCGAAAATAAATCTAAACTAACAGATACTTAAATTATAAATACTTTAAAATGTACCCCATTTGCCCACTTTAAACTTCCTAATTGTTTTTTGTACAAACTTTAAGACAAGTATGTGTGACATCTTTTTAATGGGTGATGAGAGTGAGCCTACATAAATCAAATGAAAAGAAGAGTTGTGACCACATATTTATGGCTAAATGTAGAAAGTTTAGAATTAGGAAGTTTCTAGTGGGACGTCCCAAAAAGGAAAATAGGAAGTTTAAAGTGGGACGGATTGAGTATACATACGTATAAGTTATCGGTCCATCCGGTTCGGATCGGAAAAATCTGGTTTTGGACCGAGCCAGACCAGAACCCGGAATCTTAATAAATTTTGGACTAAAGACCGGACCTAAATTCCATATATCCAATTTCAGTCATTATATTTCAGTTTAGTTCGATCCATTTTACTAGCCATGACAGATTCATGAACACCCCTCCGTTGAATTTGCCATTTGTTGTAGCTTGTTTTCACGTTGATTCCGATCGAGTTCCAGCTTAGTTTCCATTGGATTCATAGGGGAAGCCTGATGTAGCACGCCAGCGATGGTCAAATTCTATGTAAATTTTGGGTTGAAACCGAGTTAGGTTAAATTGATTTGGGAAACTTCATGAGCAGATATAGGTTAATTTCGAATTTGGGACTAGTGTATACTCCCTCCGTCCTACGATTTTAGGCATACTTTCTATTTCAGTTTTTCCCACAAGTAATTATGTACTTTGTAAATTACCCAAAATAGAAAAGGTTCTATTATTAAATTCTCACAATGTCCTTTTTACTTTAACAACTTTAAGATTGGACCACTGTTTTCCCAAAATATCTTTACTTTTCCACAATTATTCTCTGCCACATCACCATTTCTTAATATTTGATCCAAAACCACTTAGAGCATGTGCAGTGGGGGGTTCTTTGTGGTTTATTATTGGAAAGAAATCACAAAGAACACAAAGCCTCACAGTCATGGTTTCTTTGTGGTTTCATTATAAAGAAACCGATCTCTAGTTGCTTTGTATAGCAACCGCTTCCCATTAAAAAGCTTCCCCTGTGCATGTCCCCATCCCTTTTGTGGTTTCTTTTTTTGTCCACTTGGTGCCACGTGTCAATTCCTGATTGAGATACGTGGCACACATGTTACCAGTCTTTTTTATAAAAAAATTCCAATGTATGTGACACATGGTCTAATCTTGTGGTGCCACGTGTCCTAAATGATTTTTTTTAAAATGTGGTTCTTCTTAATTTTAAATATGTTTCTTTTTTTAAAAAATATGCTTCTTTTTTCTCTCTATTATTTAATTTTAATTCATAAAATAATTTTAAAAAATAAAATGAAATTTATAAATTAATTGTTAAAAAATTAATTTAAATTTTAAAATTAAAAGTGTCTCATTAAATTTCATATTTCAATTTATTTTGGGTAGGCAAATTTATTTAATTAAATATTGAAAGTAAAATTAATGAGTATGATAGAGTAAATCAAGTGGGGTCCATGAAGTGGTTTCTTAATGGTTTCTACCATTGTGAAGGTAAAAATGGAGTGGTTTCTTTGTGGTTGCTTTTAGTGAGGTGGAAGCGAGAGATTGAGAGTTATATAATATTTAATGGAAAGAAGCCACAAGAGTGATTTCTTCCATTGTACATGGTCTTAGTCCATTATTCATGTGACGGAGGGAGTAGGTTTTTGTTTAGCTGATCTGTCATTGGTTTGCCTAAAACTCACATTCAAGAACCTTATCTTTTGGCCGAGAGTGCCAGTATATCCTTGCGAAATGAGAAAGTGTACCCTAACTTATCGATGTATGTGCCGATCTAACTCTGATTTCCATTGACTTTAATTATCAACGAGGAGCTTGGAAAAAATGTAATGAAATGATCAATTTGTCCCTGGTTAAAAAAAAATAAAAATGAAAAAATTGAAAAGATAGAAATGTCTTCAATGATAAAAACCACATCCCCTTCTTCTTATTTCTTCTTTCTTCTTCTTTTTGCTACTTATCCTCTTTGTTGACCTCTAACTAACCCTATTCAAAAGTAAAGAAAAAACCTGAAGTTTCTGTCGAATGGTGCAGTTAAACCCAGCCGACCCTAGACCGACAGTGACTGAAAAATTTGGCGTTAACCATACTGGATATGACCGAAATACCTCTGGTTAATTTTTTATAATAAAAATTGGATGATTTTACGCTCCTAAAGTCTTCCCATCGTCAGAACATAACAAGAATACTAGGGTTATATAAGCACTTACTTTGATTTTCTAGGGTTATATGAACACTTATTTTGAAAATTGAGGGTCAGATGAGGACATTTATACTCTCTTCAGAATAATAACAACCAATCACAATAATTTCAATTGTAGAATTTGGAAAAAATAATTTAATTAATTTCACAAATATGGTTTTAAAAAAATAAGGATGTATACAAATGTAACCATATATATATATATACACTTAAGTAAGTGCCAATATAACCCTAAAATAATTTAAATTATAAAAACAACCATAACTAATTGATGAAAGTGCCACTATAACCCTAATAAACCATTTTCAGCGTTAACCTGCATTGATCGCACAAATGACCAAAATGCCATTTAATCTATAACCTAAAAGTGTTATGAAAATATTGCCCTCATACCACCACTGAACGCTGCTAGGTTACCGCCGCCCCACCTCCACCCGATAACTACCCCACACCCTCCAGATTGCCACCACGCCACCTTCACCTTGCACCCACCCCCTTCTTACTGTCGCTTCTCCATCACAAGCCTTCCCCGTGCCTCTGCGTCGTTCGATATGAAAACCATAAACCCTAGATATCAAAACCTCGCACACCACTACCACCATAAATCCATCACCACCTCTACCACCACTATAGTCCATCAAAACCCACCACAACCGTCCCGCCCTTCCTATAAAAGTCCTCATCCCAGCCCATCGAATCAGTACACCACCATTAGCTCGAGCCTCAATCGCTTAACCTCCTCAATCGCTAACACCTACGCACAACCCAGCGGCTACTCGATGACGAGCCCTAGCTTGCGAATCCGTGACAGTTTAGTCTCCGACTAATCTAAGCACTGCTAGGGAATCTCTATCTCCACTTGAGAACCTCAGAATTGCAACACCGTTGGAGCCCCCCAGCATCGTTCCCACGACCACACTAGCTCCTGCACTCATTCTCGCTGAGCAACAAGTCTCGCCATCAAACACGTGAGCTCCATCACTCCAACGCCAGAGATATCGAGCGCTCCTCCCCTTGCGAATTCAAGCACTCTATGCCCCTGAGAACACTACGGAGGTTGAGGAGTGGTTGATGTGGAAAAAACCCCTGAGAACTAGTGGCCGGAGGTGAGAAAAATGAAAACCGGCGAAGAAGCAGAGAAGGAGTAGAGAAAGGAAGAAGAGAAAATTAGGGTTTAGGGGCATTGCAGTCATTTGAATTTCGAAAAAAAAACATAGGGGTAAATAGTAATTTCATAGAATTTCTGCTAAAATTTGTTGTAATGGGTTGTTTTGCATTTTCCCTGATTATCTAGGGTTATATTGGATTTTACGAAAACTGGAAGGTTTCATCGGCACTTATCTTAGTTATATAGAGTTATAAACACACTTTTCTCAAAAAACATTATAGCAAGATCCAAACAAAATTTCTAATGGAAGAAAATTACAATTCTCGCAGAAATATAGTTACATCTCTCAGCAAATGATATTATTCCTACTCTAAATACTTCTAGGATAAGCTCTTTGTTCGTGTCAATTTGCTGTCAATCTAAGGGCGGATTCATTGGAGCGCCAAGTGGTTCTATAATACCAACTCAGATTTGTCGATTAGAAGTATAAGTAATTTTTTTTATCAACTGTGATTTTGTTCAAGCTCCTAATTTTTATACTGAGACAAATAAATATTGTGGTTAATGAAAATGAGGAAATATGTAAATTTCTTTGGACATTAATTCAAATTTGTAGTATTTAAGGACTTTGATTTTGTATGAAGTTACATCGACGAACTACATTTATAATACCAAATATTTCCATAACTCAGTTAAGGAATGAAATATAGGCTTCAAATAACTAAGATAAAGAGTTCAGATAGAGTTTGGTTAGAGGACATGGATCTAACTGAAAAAGAAGCTTTTAATTTCTATAAAAACCTACTCACCGGAGATCATAATCCCTTAGTTGGACATTATTTTTCAAGCTTTCTAGGTCAGATCCAAAATTAGTCACTGATGAAGATAACCATAAAATTTTAAGGCCTATCTCTCTTGAGGAACTGAAACAAACTGTTTTTAGTCTAAATAAGAATAGTAGTCTAGGTCCAGATGGATTTACTGGTTGTTTTTATATTAAATCTTGGGAAATTATTGCTCAGGATCTACTAACAGCAGCAAATGATTTGATCTCATCCTCATCTATTCCTAATGGTATAGGGAGCACATTGATAACAATCATTCCTAAGAAACAAACTCCTTCATGTTTTAGTGACTTCAGGCCTTCTCATTAGCTAATGTCTCTAACAAAATTTTCTCAAAGATAATCACTGAAAGAATCAAACCATTGATGGAAAAATTGTTCTCCCCAAATCAGTCTGCTTTCTTGAAGAAAAAAGACATCTCTGATAATGTCATTTTTCTTGAAGAAATGATCAGATTTTTAGATAATAAAAATAAATCACCTAATTGCATCATTAAACTTGACCTAATGAAAACTTTTGACAGATTTAGCTGGTCTTTTCTTAATATCATTATTTTAAATTTTGGTTTTCATGCTATGTTTGTGCATACAGTCGTGAAAAATATTCCTAGTGCTGCTTTCTCTGCCTTAGTTAATGGGAAAATTGTAAGATTATTCAAATCTTAAAGAGGTATCAAGCAAGGTGATCCTCTGTCCCATTTTCTCTTTAATTTGTTCACTGAGTCCCTTACTAGGGCACTGGTCTTTGTTTTCCAAAACAAAAAAAATTGATTACTTTCAGCTGCCATCTAATTTCTCCCCTATATCTAATTTAAGTTTGCAAATGACACCATTATTTTTCTCACAGCTAGTGAAAGAAACCTCATAAGGATGAAAGTAGTTTTACAGGTTTTTGAACAAACCAGTGGCCAAAAGATAAATTTTGAGAAATCTGACTTTTACCTGAGCAAACATGCATCTGTGGCTAAAATTAACCAAACTAAACACATTCTTGGCATGAAAATAGGAACTTGGCCTTTTAAATATCTGGGGATCACTGTGTTTAGAGGTAGATTAAAGAATGTGTCATTTAGGCCTATTTTAGAACAGACTTACTCTAAGATTCAGAACTGGAAATATAAGTGGTTATCTACGGGGGGAAAATAACACTCATTAACACCAGTTTGTACTCTATTCCTCAACATGTTTGGGCAGTCCTAAAGCCTACCACCTATGTGATTAAGCATATTAAAATAAGGTTAGCTAATTTCTTTTGGGGTGTTTAGATGACAGGCCTAAAAACACTGGAAAAAATGAACACATTTATGTCTGCTTACAGACCAAAATGGTTTAGGCTTTAGGTCTTTAAAATCAATCATTAATGCATGCAGCCTTAAACTTTGGTGGAAATTCCAGATTGGGGATACATTGTGGTCAAAATTCGTATGGTCCTTAGCTGACTCAAATAGAAAATCAATCAATTGGAAAAGAATTAGGTCTGTAAACCAAGTAGCTGAAGGCTTAACCAAGGTGATTCATGGAGATGGGAAAGGTTTTTAATGGTACTCTAACTAGACCGACATTGGTCCTATAATAGATTAATTTCACCCACAAGATTCATTTCCCCTATTATTCCCTCTGATTGCACTGTCTCAGATTTTATTAGTTACAAACATATTTATCTACCCCAAATAGCTTAGTTTATTCTACCTAATACTGCTGTTATCTTGCAAGAAGCCACCATCAAACCACACAGGCTAGATAGTCTAATATGGAATCCAGAAGCAAATGGAGCATTCAGTATTAAGTTAGCCTACAAAGTCTCAGCAAATACATCAGGTAGTAGACCTTCCCTCCTTAAAGTGTGGAACTACAGAATACCTAAACAGATTTCGGTCTTTATGTGGAAGATAAATTGTTTTCTACCTTTTGATGACATCTTAATATGGTATGGTTTTCAACTTGCTTCAAAATGTGTTTTCTGCAATAATCCTGATTCATTATATCACGTTTTCAACTCCTGCCATATTGTCATTCAGGTCTGGAACCAAATGTTACTTCATGTACATGTTCAGCCTATCTTTTTTCCTTCTCTGTGGGACAGATTGTGGTCATTATGACACCTTGAGAGTTACACCCCATGCCATAAGATTCTAGTTTCAATTATACCATCACTTACATGATGATTTCTTTGGAAAAGCAGAAATAACATATTTTTTAATGGAATTTAACCCTTTTCCAGTTCCATAATTAAGGACATAACGCAAGAAATTTATTTCTTATTCCTTGGGAAACCAGCTTTCTCATCTCGTGCTTCAGGCCGAGATCTCACTAGCTCAGGTCCAATCCCAGCTATGAGACCTCCACCAAAACCAGTGATAAAAATTGTTAATTGGTCCAATCCCATCAACTCACCCTACAAAACTAATGTTGATGCCTCTTGAATAAAAAATGGACACACTGGGATTGGTATTATAGTTAGAGCAGTTTCGGGTGATATGATTCTCGCTAAATCTGATTTTATCATGAAGGCTATCATGTTGAGTATATCATTTATTAATCAGTTGGGAATTCACTCTGAATTGGAATCTGATTGTCTGTTGGTTGTCAATATAATAAAAGACCCCATGTTGGCTAACTGGAAACTGTATAACCTAGCTGATAGAGTTAATTTACTCCTAAATGGGAGAACATCGATTCACACACATGGGCAGGGTAACAAGGTTGCAGACTCTATTGCAAAAAAAAGCTAGGACTTTGTCTTCTGGAAATACATTTTGTTTCCACGAATTGGACAATGAAACTAAAGGGCTTATTGTGATTGAAAAACAAGGAATGTCTGACATCAAAAATTTTCTTTAACATTGTTCGGATGCTACTGATTGAATTTTTCTTATACAGATGATGACAAACAATCACAAAAGATGTTCCACGGTGCTCCACACTCAAGAAGCCTCAAATGCTCGTACAATTTCCTTCTATTTACTTCTGTACTCCAGGAGATGCTCTGCATTCATGGAAGATGGAAGACTTTGCTGCATTCATGCATTCATCAGATGCTGGACTACTACAATCATGCGTTGAAGATGAAAGACAATTCTGGGGAAAATTGGCTACTTGCTGGAAGTCATTTTTGGCCGAATTTTGGGCCAAAATTTGTGTAATCACATCATTAAGATTACCTCCATAAACAATCTGTTTAAGTTGGTAATCCTATGTATTGATCCTTACTAAACTTCAGAACTATAGCCTTAGTTTAGTAACGATACATTTTTTCCAAGTCTGGCATCTCTAGGTCGACACAGGGGGTGAAGGCTTACGAGAAGGAACACTAGAAAAAGTCTTTTTTACTTCTATTGTGATTACTTCCTTTTATTTTCATGTTTAGGGTACCTATAAATCCCCTGTATCTCAAAAAAATAGCACCTAATTATTTCTCCACATCTAGAATTTAAAAATAGTGACAAACTCTAATTTTTGTCATTGACATGTCTGGTAGCCAGAAAATAAATGATAAGTCAACGTTAGAATAGGTCAAAAATATTCAGTTTGGATCAAATATAAATGAGCATTAGGCGTTCTGAGAATTTAAAAAAAAAAGTAAAAATAAAGGAGCAGCCTATATAAATTTATGATCCTTCAACTCCCAACGACTTGATATATACCATAATGCATAATAATATGATTCTTATAAATATTTCGAACCAACCCCGGATAGATGCTTCTAAGTCAACCATGCACACTACTTTATATGATTCCTTACCTCAATCAAAAGTTATAGGGATATACTCCCTCCGTCCCATAAGTAATAGCTTAATTACGTTTTGGGAGCCAAACTTTATAAAGTTTGACCATTAATAAAAATAAATCTATATACAATAAAAATATCATGTGAAATATTGTTAGTTAGTAAAGTCTTGGAAAAGACCGTCTTTCCACATGCTTATGGAAAGACAGGGTTTAATTTGAATAATGAAAGGTAAAAGGTTTAGTTGCAATATTAAAATTTTATTATGCAACATGTAGTGGTTATAAAGTTTATAACATGATTCATGCAACGCAAATATTTTGTCTTTATTTCTTCTACTTTTCACTTTAAACTTTGGTATTTCCATGACTTATGGAAAAATCGTCTTTCAAGAGACGGGCTCTTGTTAGATTCATCTAAACATCTATTTTTTAAATATCAATTTTTATGCGGTATTATTATCGGTAACTAAAGATATTTACAGTCAAACGTGCTCATTGAAGGCCGTGAAAAAGTAATTCAACATTTACTTATGGGACGGAGGGAATATACAAATATAACCTTATATAATTGAGTAAGTGCAAATAGAATTCCGAAATAAATAAAAATACAAACATAACGCTAACTACAAGAGATCCTCTAGACATTACAGTGAAGTTTTATGTCTGGTAGTGAATATTTTTTACCAGTGGACTGAATAGCTGTCGTGTTTTGGGAGTAAAATAGAACCACAGATGAATTGACAAGAGATGCAAGTGTCGATAATTTTGATTAGTGGACTTAACAATTCAATTGGAAATGAGTCGATTACATGTTGCCTAGATCCCGGATTCGGTGACCATACATGGAAGTGATTATATTGCATGGCTGCTAAAATACTCCCACCCTTTCCTTTTTGAGATAAATTTTTTATATTGACACTTTCCTCTTTTGGTAAATCCTAGATTATTTTCATCCGTACAATTTACTTTTTATTCTAATAATTTGTCCTGCATCACTCATTTTACCTGTTTTTTAAAATTGTATCATTTACCTCGAGTTGCAGCTGACACAATTCAATTGGATGTGGAGCCTGTCCTCTTCTCGTTCTGACTTTAACATCTCAGTACTAATTAGGACGGTTAGGCGTTAGCATTTGGGTCCACAGCACTTGACACGGATTTTAATGAACCCAATTGCTAGAGTTCAATGATTATCCAGCGAGTAGAAAACGCACATTTGAAGTGCTTTAGCTTCGGTAGAAATTCCTAACAAAAAATAAATTGCGGGAGGTTCTCATTTTTCATGGCACAACAATGATTCCCCTTTGTGTTGTGGACTCCACTGACAGAGCTAAGTCAATCAGGCCCAATTCACAATTTTCTATTATTGGTAAGAAGAAGAAGAAGACGACTTGCTGATTTGGGTACTCCCTCCGTCCCAGCTTATATTGCACACTTCCTGAGATGTCACTATTCAC
>JAUOBV010563130.1:0-16573 GCA_032360425.1 Rubia occidens | reverse complement strand
GCAGATTAGACAAGTCCGAAAGAACTGGTCCACGCCCTGCTCCATGGACGGCCAGTAATACCCACTTCGCACTAAGGCCAAGGTCCACTCCATCCATGGATGTCCCGCTCACACTGTGTAGTGACACTTCTTCTGAATGGTCTTTCTCAGCTCCACGCCCTTAGAAAAATACACTCGGTGTTTCTGGGTGTATAATAGTTTATCCTCAAGCCAGAACTGCTTTGTTTTGCCCTTCTTAGCCAAGTCAATCAACTAAGCGGCGGCTCTATCCGCTGCTAGGCTCCCCCGTATCTGATCCTTGATCCTGGTTGAAACTTCACTTCCCTGTCTCGCAGTCAAACTATGAACTGCTGCCAACTGGCCTTGCAAACTTAAGGCATTAAAAACATGGTTTTTCCATCTCGTTCGGTACTCCAAGGTGAAATCAAACTCGGACAATAGTTCCTGCCACCAGGCTTGTCAACTATTTAGCTTGGGCTGTGTCATGAAATGGTCCACCGCCGTGTTGTCCGTTTGACCCCAAAAAATACCCCCAATAAATAGAGTCTCTAAAGGCGTAGGCAATGAAAAACCACAGTAGTTCCTTCTCGTGTGTCGAGTACCGCCTCTCAGCACCACTTGTCTTCATGCTCTCATTTTCCACCGGGTGGCTATCTTGCATCAATACCCCTCAAAGCGCAAAGTCCAATGCTTTTGTATGCACTTCAAATGCCTTAGACACGTCGGGAAATACCAACACTGGATCTATTGACAAGGCTTCCTTCAACCTTTCGAACGCCTAATGGCACATATCATCCAAATTCCATGCCTTATCCTTCTTGAGCAACTCCGTGAGTGGTACGGATACCCTGGAATAATCCTTCATGAAACGTCGATAGTAGTTTGCCAAGCCAAGAAATAATCGATGCTCCGGAACACTACTCAGAGGCCTCCACGGGGTGATTACCTCTATCTTCTTGGGATGCATCCTTATCTTTCCTGGCTTGATGATATGTCCAAAACGTCTATTCTCTTCTGCGCAAACCAACACTTCGAGGGCTTGACATATATGTGGTACTCCCGCAACCTGGAAAGTACATACCGTAAGTGTCCAAGGTATTCCTCAAAAGTATTGTTGTAAACTACTATGTCATCCAGATAGACCACCACAAACCGGTCCAAGAAATCCCTCAACATTTTGTTCATGAGTGTACAAAACGTAGCTGGAGCGTCGGTCAGGCCAAATGATATCACCTTAAACTTGATGGCCCCATAACATATCACACGGGTGGTTTTGTGCTCATCTCCCTTCTTGACTCGAACCTGCCAGTACCTCGATCACAAGTCGATCTTCGTGTATAAGTTTGCGAGACACAGCTAGTCAAAAAATTGTCAATCAAGGGTATAGGGTAACGATTCTTTGTCATGATTTTTTTAGCACTCTGTAGTCTAATCAGAACTGCAATGACCCATCATGTGTTTTTGGAACAAGGCCGGTGCTCCAAAAGGGATTTCTCTGGTACAACAATCCCTCCTTCTATCATCTCCGTCAACTGTTTCCTCAAATCTACAAGCTCTGGTTGAGTCATCCTGTAAGGCGCACGAGTTGGTGGCCTTGCTTCTGGGATCAACTCAATCTCATGGTCCAATTCCCGTTTGGGGAAAAGTTTCTTGGGAAACTGATTTTGCATCACATCCTTAAACTCCCTTAGAAACTACTTCACCGACGGATCTATCGGTCCTGATTATCCCTCGAGCTCCTTTCCAATACAGGTGGGCTAGGAAGCTCTCCTCATTCCATCTAAGTCCCTTCTTGAACTACATGGTGAAAACCTGTTTCTCCTCAGACCTTCCAAGTAACGCATGAATCATACATGTGTTATCGCCCACTACAATCTGTGTGTTCCCGTAAGGATATATTGCAATTTGTGCATCCTGAAAGAAGTTCAATACTAGGATGAGCTTGAATTCATTCATCTTCACTACATGGAAACTTGTTTGGCCCACAAACTTGTCTGCCTTGACATTGCACGTTTGTGCCATCTCCACAATGGGTTGTGCTGGGTAAGTCATGGCTTTCACCCCGCTCGTTGATTCCTACAAAATGAGACCCAGCCATTCCTCCTTGGATTTGTCCAAGTAGTTGTACAAGGCTCATGTGTCAACCATGGCCCATATGAGTTTTCCATTCACCATAAGGTCCACATACATCAGGCCCTGATTCTTGTTCTTAATTAGTTGTACCTTTTCTATCTCATCCTCGGTAAAGGCAACTGCCAGTTTACTTGCTGACTTGATCACCCATTGTTTGGCCTCCCACTTGGCCAAACCTCAGTCCACATTTTCTTTGAATGATATGGGAGCTGTTGTTGGCACGCCCATCAAGACATTGCAATAGTAGCTCATATCCCTCATTGGTTCAAACTCTTCCCCATCCTGATCACATTGGCTATGCCAACCCGAAGACTCACCTCTTTGGCAGAGTATGATCCCTCTGCTTGCAAGGCCCTGACAAATGTGGGTTTGTCTAGTCAATCCCTTACAAATTGCAGCCCCTTGCACAAGTAGCATCCAGTGAACTTTGACTGTCCACCTGAGTTATTTCTCGAGCTTGTGGTTAAAGCTATGTGGTTTGTAATCTTCTGAATGATCAGGGAGGTGCATCATGAGGGCTCGAAAGTGTTGCACATACTCTCGAACGGTACTCGTGTGCTACAGAGCTTTGAGTTTCAGGAGGGCTTATTCCTTCATGTTGTGTGGGTAGAAATGATGTTTTATTATCTCTCTCATCTGTTCCCAGGACTCTAGAAGAACTTGCCCCTCCACTACACTTGCCTTCACCGAACACCACCACAACTTTGCATCCCCATCTAGATATGCAGCTGATGTAGACACCCGAGTGACATCTTCTTCAATGTTTGCCGCATCAAAATATGCCTCCATCTCAAAGATGTAGTTGTCCAACAACTTAGCATCGCGTTCCCCCACGTATATCTTTGGCTCCCACATCTTGTGTCTCGCATGTGACCTCCCTGCCTGGGAAGCACCGCCAAGGATTTTGAAAGTACCATCACCTAGGTCATCAATTCCTCAACGATGGCTCTCCACACCAATCGTTCATCTCCAGCTAAGGCCTGTGTTACCTTAAGATTATCATTTTCCTCCATAGTATTTTTCGCGGCTTCCTTTAGAAGTCGGACCTCCCGGTGAGAAATTTCTACCTCCTTCGTAATCTTTGCAACATCACGCTTGGACAGGTAGGCCCTTGCCTCCAAGGCCTAGAGTCATTCCCCGTTAGATCTTGTGTTATTACTCGTATCACCCACATGTTCCGTCATCTCCTGAATTCTTCTTCGCCTCAGAGATCTTGAGGCTCTAATACCAACTTTCACGGGTATCCTCTCTTGGGTCAGGAGAACAATGAAAAGATCAATGCCAGAACACAAAGACTCTGCCTAGGCTCCACGGACGTTGCACTTAGCGGGTGTCTAGATAGCACACCGGGTCTTTAAAGGGACGTGAAGCTCTAGGATAAACAGGAATGGAGAAGGAAACACAAACACTCTAATAGAGTGTCTGCACCGTTGTACTTAGGACATAATACAAGTAGAAACCAATGACTTGGCGGAGCGAAAGCTCAAATTAGCTTATATTGCAAAACAGGTAACCGGGTGTGAAGTTCATTACTCTACATATATGTTGTATAGAAGTAATTGGAAGTACCAAGTACAAGAACTAAAGAGGTAAAAATAAAATAGGGCTCGGAAACCCTATGCCTCTTAGCTGCCTGGAACTAGAACTAGAAAACATGTAATTTATAGGAACTGAAAGACTATCTATTACAAGGAGCTTGGAGCAAGAGTATTCTCAGCACTACGTTGAGCGGGTCAACCCGCGATAAGGAAGAGACCATGGACCAAGGAGCTTGGACAATGATAACCCCGTAACACTGCGTATAACGAAATGGGTTCCCCACTTTTATCCAAATACATATTTACAGACTGTTCCTGTCTCGGTGGCACTATATGGGCTTCCCCAACAATATTTCGACCCTTGGTCGATGATGTCCATAGGTAATCTAATCGGACATCCGGTCAATATCAATAAAGCCACTCTCAATAGAACCAGGCCTTGCATGGCCAAGGTTTGTGTGGAAATTAATGTTACTCAGCCTGGTAAAGAAAGAGCTTGGTTTAGTTTCAAAAATAAAGGATTCTAGAAATATGTCGAATATGAAGGTATTCAAGACTATTGCACTAAAATTTTAAAATTAGGCCATCTTTCTAATTCATGCAGGGCAGATCACACATAGAGACCGTCAAAATGGCGCCCTAAAATTAATGATGAACAAGGAATGGTTTCAGGAAAGCTTACTCCTTCCTCTGGTTTAACAAATTAAGAAAAATACCTTATTCCTGTGAAATCAAATGTTACTAATCAAATTCATGAGCAGAACACCATACAGATAGGGGCTTCCAAAATAAAGCAAATCTATGTTCCTAAAGCTGGAAAAAATAATAATGGTAATGAATAATCCACTTCTCAGGTTAACGATGTCTCAAAATCTCTTCCTCTAATTGTGAATTTAAAACCAGAAAGATTTCTTGAAAATAATGATACAAGTGTTGCTATATTATTCTTGGGCCACCATTTATAAATGGGTTAATGCCTTTAAAATCGAATGATGAATTTTTTTTCCAGGAACATATCAAGGGAAAACCATTACCTTCCCATGGATTCCATATTATAAAAATAATAATATACTTTCTCTTGTGCAAAATAAAAAATAACATTTCTATTATTTGCAACAAGAACTGAAGATTTTCAATATTATTGATCAATTACAAAATCCTAAACTACAAGATAAGATTAAAAGTATTGAACGTGATTTTTCAATCTCCGTTTGTAATGATTTGCCAAACTCTTTTTGGGATAGAAAGAAACATATTTTAGACCTTGCCAGATGAATAAGGAATATCTAGATATATGAAAAAAATGAAATTTCTACCTTAATAAAAAAGGACTCATATGTTCTTCCAATTCTCCTTGGAGCTGCACTGCGTTCTATGTTAATAAAAATAGTGAGCATGAACGTGGAACTCCAAGACTGGAAATTAATTATAAACCTTTAAATAGAGTTTTAAAATGGATTAGGTATCCAATACCTAATCAAAAAGATTTATTGGATAGATTATATCAATCCAATATATTTTCAAAGTTTGATTTAAAATCAAGATTTCGGCCGATTCAGATTAATGAATCTGACAAATACAAAACTGCCTTTATAGTATCCTTTGGCCATTACGAATGGAACATAATGCCTCTTGGGTTAAAAAATGCCCCTTCCAAATTTCAGCATATTATGAATGATATATTTAATCCTTATGATTTTATTATTGTCTACATTGATGACATCTTGATTTTCTCAAAGAATATTCAAGAGCATATTAAGCATCTTGAAATTTTTAAGAAATTAATAATTATAAATGGTTTGGTTATATCCAAATAAAAAATGAATATTTTTCAAACAAAAATAAAAAATTTGGGCTATATCACTGATCAATGAAAATTATTCCCATTACAAGGAGTATAGAATTTGCATAAAAATTTCCGGATGAGATTCTTGATAAACTAAATTACAAAGATTTTTTGGAAGCCAAAATTATATTTTGATTTATTATAAAAATCTACATTTAGATGCAGCTGTCTTATATGATAGACTAAAAAAAATCTGCCATACCATGGTCTGAAATTCATACCAAGGCAGTTCAAAAAATAAAACAAAATGTCCAAGCTTTGCCATGTCTTATGCTTGCAAACCCAAATTGGAGAAAAAATTATTGAAACTGATGCTTTTGACATTGGTTATGGAGGAATTCTTAAATATATAAATCCCCATATTGAGGTAGAGTATTTGGTCTGGTATTATTCTGGAAAATGGACTAATAGTCAAAAGAATTATGCTACTGTAGCTACAGAAATTTTTTCTATAGTTAGATGGGACAATAAATTCCAGGATGATCATTACAACACAAAGTTCTTAATAAGAACAGACTGCAATGCAGCCAAGTTCATGTTTGAAAAATATTTTATACATGATGTTTCCATAAAAATGTTTGCAAGGTGGCATGCTCATCTAGATCCACCCGACTTTGAAATTCAATATCTTAAGGGAAAAGAAAATTCATTGCCAGATTTTCTAACCCAACAATATTTGCAGATACGACCTGATGTGTCCCACATGGACTACACCTACTCCTCATAGGGGTAGAAGCAGAGGCAGAGACTCTGGCCAAAGCCGAAACAGAGGAGGGAATAATATTCCATACACTATTAATAACCCAAGAGTCATACTCGCGGAAGCAGGCTCATTAAGCCAACAGCAACAGCCGGATTCATATATCCAAAAACTCCAACAACCAGAGGATGACAGGAATTAGTATTTGATTCAGTCACACGAGAAAGTAATAATGTCTTTATCTCAAGAATATAAAAACTATCTCAATGACCCGTGGCTGATGAGACGTCAAATTCATGTATTTTCCGAAGCATTCAACATTTATTTTGTTATCTTTTTATTGGAAAATTTCTATATTTAGGTAGGATTACATTATAAGGAGTTCAGATAACCGTTTTTGGTTTTTGTATCTAAATCCTTCATTTTTTAACCTCTTTTGAGTCTAATGGATATTTGGTCCTTATGAGCATCTAGATTCCCTTTTGTGAGCTTAATTTGTTGATTGCTAATAAGAACTTTGGAGTATTTTAGTCAAGGCCATTCGCAAGGATGCTATAATATTAAAGCCATGAGTCAAAACGTGGTAGAAGTTAAAATGGTCGAAGAAGGAAGACAAAGAAGCGGATGAATTACGATCCGAAAGTTTAAACTAAATTCTGGGAATAATTAGAGAAGAAATATCCTCTAATGGTGGTACCATTGGATTTTTCTTCGTGAGTGCTATAAAATTGACTACATGAACTCCCAAAATGGATAAGCGGTTCACCCATGGCAAAGCAAATAAGAAGAGGGTAGCAGCTCCTCTGCAGGCCGCAAGGCATCTTTGTGGCCCTTGCAATTAGCCTAGAAATTGACACTTTTGGCTTTCCCCCCCTCTATTTCCTTGGACTATAAATAGTCCCCCCTTCTTCCCCATTTGTGTAAGCCCGACTTAGGCACTCGAAACCCTAGTTTTTCTTCATTTTTTTTTGTAATTCTTCCATGGCTTCTTCTAGATTTGTTCTGTGTTTTCATAATCTAGGATAAATATACTCTTGGGAGTAACTGGTAAGCATCTCTAGTATGAATTTGTGAGATTTGGTTTATCCTATATTGTGCTTTGATTATCAAGTATGTTTTGTGCTTTGCTGTGTGATTAATGCATGATTTAGACTATGATGATCAACTAGTTGAAGATTGTGAATTGATTGATTGCTAGGTTTTTGGTCAAACCCGGAAGAATTTGTCATTTTATCGATGTGATTATTATTGATTGGCATTAGGTTGTAATTAGGGGTCAAAACTAATTATGATTACTGATTGATGAAATTTCTTAGTTTTAGGATGATTTGAATGGGTTTACCTAATTATTGATGGCTCTTACTAACAACGTCTAGCATGAAGGCCGATCCTCGCAGTCGTTATTAGTAGATATACTTGTGCTATCTATATGTTTCTCTCTTGTAGAACATTGTGGTAGTTATGTTGGGTCTCCATGTTTATTTCTATTCTTGGGAAAGTCTATGACGCCAATCGTCTAGAGTGACCCAAGGATAACGGTTATTGTGTGGTGCCGATCGCCCACTTTAACTATAACCGAGGAGAAGTGAGAAATGTCTTCACTCGAAAGGTGTTGACAAGTTCTCCACAATATGTGGTTAATGTATAAAAATAGGATGATTAGTCGATGATCCAAGGATAACTAGAAATGTAAACCAATTGCGCCCAAAGCTCGTTATCATCTAAATTGCATCTTTTGTGCTAGTGTGATCATAGTTATATTGTTTTCTCGAATTGTTGGTTAATTTAGTTTTTTAAAGTAGTTCTAGTGTTTTCTAAAATCAAAACCCCCTAACTTGGTTCTCATACATGTAGAGTGATTTCTTCGTGTGCTGATTAACTACGTTTAACACTCGATAAAACTCCCTTTTCCTCGTGGACGACCCCGACTTACTTCTATCTACTTTCTAGTAGTTAGCCGCAATTACGGCCTATAAATACTATCTTTGTGAGGCACAACGATGGTCTCCCAATGGCTACTTATGAACCCATATACAAAAAACTTTTGATATCCCTTTAATGAAGGGAAAAATAGGATGTACTGTTAATACATTCTTGCAGCAACAGGTTCTACTAATATTACTTTATTCCCGGATAGCAACAGGTTCTACTTGCAGAAAGGAAATTCTCAAAGTTTTATCTAAGGAAGATAATATCTCCTTATAAGTGGGGTATCAGTCCATTTCGATCAAAAGAATTCATAATTCCTAGGACATCCATAAATATGGCCTTCAATTACTTCGATTAAATCAATGCATTCACTCATACATTTTATTATGAGAATAAAACACATGCTCAGGATTAAATTCAATCCAGAAATTTTTAGGAATAGCCAGAATGGCCTGAAGCTTCCTAGATGGATATTTCTATGGTGGAATGTTATAGGACTCTTATATAGGTTTCTATAAAGATTGGGTCCAGGTGGCACCATGTGTTACTCCCGATAACCCACAGATTATATCAAAGGATATGCATCACTTTTTTTCTTTATGCAGACAGGCATCCAATGGATATGGAAGTGGATTCAAGAAGTGGGAAAAAATTCCCAAGGAATCTTTTATCTTAAGAGGAAATTCCTTGCTAGGTTTCGGGTCCAAGCTTTTGGAACAAGACAAAGAGGATCCAAGAAAAAAGTATGGTTTTTCGTTAGAATAAAAAATTACTTCTTTAATTAAGTCCTTAAAATATATTCATAACACAAAAAGACAAGAGGATGCTAGAGCCTCATTGTTCTCTAAATTGGAGAAAAATATGAAGATAAAGAATCCTCAGGTTTCTGAAGAATATCTGATGATAGCTTACCTTGATAACGTTAAAGCTAATTTTTCTTTAAAAAAGTCAAAAGCAAGGTGGATGACAACCCATACTCTAAGTCATCCATCTCCTCAGTGAAGTATGTTCAAGAAGATAATCCCTATGGATGTCTTGCCAGAGAATCTCAGTCGTTGGAGGATGAATCAACCACAGAAAATCTATTTGACAGTTTGATAGATGCTGTCTTACAAAAGGCCAAGACCAAAGAAGAAGTATCCTGAGGAAAACAAAAGATGCTGGAATAGTCAGCTCCATCACATGGAGTAAGTGGAAAGAAGATCCCACCTTATCAATCATGGAGTGGGTGGAAGGCTCCAGCAATAATGGAGTAGAAGAAGATCAGACACATTGGTCTTACCACTTTCATAAAGAAAAGATTAGCTTTAATAAAGCCACTTTAATAAAGCAACTTTTTGTAATTTTTTTTGTTTCTTGTAATTATTTGTAAAGTGACTTGTCCACTTTAATAATTGTGAGGCTAAACCTTCCGATAAAAAAGGGAAGCTCCCTCATTAGTTATAACCAAGCCTTGGAACCCAGATACCAAGCATTGTAAATTCCCTCAGTAAATAAAACATAGTATTCTCACAGCCCCTCGCATTGGGCACAACCAAAGTACTTACTTTCTTTCTAATTTTTTTTAAAAATATTTTCTGATGATATGCTAATAAGCCTATACTATCTGCAAATATTGTTGTTCCTGTAATGATGCTCTTGTAAGAGAAAGGTTAATATATTAGATTCATAAAAATGGTTTCAATGAAGTATTGTTTAAGTATTACTTAAAAAAATTCGTGGAACGGTTTTGATAAAATATTTTTTTAGTTACGCGATTGCCGTGCGGGTGCCGATGTCATCCTTTTTAAGCCGTGTGAAGGCATTCAGGCGTTGTTTTCGGCCGTTTTAGCATGGGACAAAGTTGTAACTAGGCTAGTATGAATTTGATATAAATCCATAGATTTAAAATAAGTAGTAACTAGATTAGTATTAATTTGGAGTAAATTCATGAATAAGTCTAGAAATCGATCTCTCCCCAGATGGTATCAGAGTTATGATAGTAAAGAGTTATTTGTAGATAGTATAATTCATCATCATTATCATCTTCAAAGGAATTTAAATATTTTCAAACAAAATTATAAACATAATGTTAAGAATGCAAGATCGGAAGAATACAAACTTCCACAACAACTTGTTGAGTTGAATAGATGGACAATTCCATCAGTTTCTATAAAGAAAATTTATAACTGTGGAATTTTTGATAATCTCATGAATAGACACATTATAGAAACTATTGAAGAATCTATCCAAATGGATAATCAAGAAAAAACTATTCATTTATTTTTTGATATTGATATTAAAAGTTATCAAAAACTTTTTTATAAATTTTTACATATTGGTTTAGTGCAAATTGCTTTTAAACCATTGACTATGGAAGGTCTCCTTGAAAATTTTATGGCAGTCCTTGGGGATGTTAGAAACTTAGATTTGAGACAATATTTAATGGGTGCTATGCTATCCAGTCTGGCCAATAGTCTAGTCTATTTTGATGTTAAACCCAATTTAACAATATCTTTATCTGATCCCAGTATTTTGCATGCTTTAACTTTATATGTAAAAGCTCATGGATATAATTACATGCCTTAAACTGAGGTTATGTGTATCTGTTATTGAATACATTTTTGTGTCTTAGATACTATGAATCCAAACTGAAAAATTATTGATTATAAAGGAAAGAGAGAAATGGTTTTAATAGAAACCAATTTGGCCAATCGGTCCAAAATTATTACTCGACGACCAATTAGTTGGGATAAAATCGAGTATCCAGAAGACTGGAAAATTGAGAAAGCTGTTATTGTCCAAACAAGGACAGATACACAAATTGCTCAAGTAGTTCAAACTACTTATGGTAATATCCATCTCCAATTTTCTAAAGAAACACCTAAAATAGGTAAATATATGTCTTCTAATTAAGATATTTCCCCTTATGAAGACATTTCTAGATGTTCTACTTCTAAAGCATCTACTTCTCGAATTAATGAAAATATTTATAAGGCCACACCTCCTTCTGAGAAATCTCGAGAAGAAGAAGAAATTAATAAAATTAAAATTGGTAATAACTAGATTTCAATGGAATGAAAACTAATATTATAGGTCCATCACACAGTGAAATGGGGTATTCTAATTATTTTAAAGATGGATAAAAAATGGGAAAAGATTGATTGGAATAATATTCCACCTAATGGTTTAAATTATTCTCCTAGATATTCTCTTAGACAGATCATAAAGGATGATTTTAATAGTAATCGATGCGATCTTTTTAGAAAATGGTTCTTGTCATTCTTTACAAAGGAAGAATCATGCTCTATTAGAGATCAATTTTACACAGAATTACAAACCATACAAAAACTTTAACTTTTTGTTAGATGGTTTGTAGAAGACTATGTTCTTCTTAATATGAATGCTATTTAAAGACTTTGGCATTTAGATTCCAGAAAAGTCCTTCGGAGTTTATATCCTCCGGACGAGCCATTTGATCTGAAAAAAGATAATAGTAATAACGATTTACAAGCCCGCCCATTTATGAAGATTTTACATTAAACTCTTACAAATGTCCCAAAAATTGATCATATCAATAGTTTATTTAAAAATAATAATCATACAAATATTCACCTTAAAATTATTGGGGGAAAATAAGTCTATTACATGAAAAGATTGATAGACTAAGGTCTCTTATAGAGACACAAATAATTAAATATTCTAGTATGCCACAGCAGGAAAAATATCTGGAAATTCCTACTAATATTCGGAAAGCTCCTTCTATGGAAGGTATTAGCTAGAAAAAGAAAAATGATTCTTCATTGGAAGATCTTGGAGAAATTCTCTCAATTCAAAGAATTAAAAATTACCACACAGAACTCTGGTGTTGGTAAACCTAGTAGTTCTACCATCAAAATGATACATGAACAAATTACTTCTATGAAAAGTAATCGGAAACCTAATTTAGGTTCAGAAATCTATTATTACCCTAGACCAACTCCTATGGATGTCTTGGTCGAAGAAAAGGCTTACAGGAATGATCATACTACCTATTCGGGTAGTGAAATAGTTGAATGGAACATCGATAGTGGTTCCGATAGTCAAATGTTTAGAACATGTCATAAAATGATTAGGTATGCTTCCTCCACAAAAGGTAACAACCAGAGTGATGCGCATATTGTGCAAATGATCATTGCTGGTTTTACTAGTCAACTTAAAGCTTGGTGGGATATTTATCTCACTCAAGACCAAAAAGCTTCTATCCCCAATCCCATTAAAAAAGAGAGTAATGAAGCAAAACCTAATGCTGTTTTTACATTAATATTATCAGTGTTAGAACATTTTACCAGTAGTTATACTACAAACGATGATAATATTTGAACTCTACTACAAAACCACAGATGCCCTACCCTTACATATTTTAGATGGTATAAGGATGTTCTTCTTAGCATAGTTTTAAACCTCCCAAAGGTAATAGAAGTTTCTGGAAGCCCAGATTCCTTGATGGACTTCCCTCTCTTTTCGCTGAAAAAATTAAGAGGAGTTTAAGGAGAGAATCTGGAAGCTCTCAGATCCAATGGGATCTTTATTCCTATGGAAAATTAATAAGAAAATGCATGGAAAGAGGGTTTAGCTCTCTGTAATGATTTAAAATTAAAAAACAACTACAAAAGCATAGGTTGCTAGAAAAGACCCAATTAGGTGAATTTTGCCAACAATTTTCTGTAGATCAACCATCCTCTCAACCAATGGTCAAAAGAGGAGATGTATAGAAAATCCCATATAATGGAGGATTATAATAAATACAAAGCTGATTCTTATAAAAAATATGTTGCTAAGAAAAGGGTGAAAATGAAAGAAAGGGCCATGTCCCTAAAAGACAGAAAAAATCACACACTTGTTATGCTTGTTGAGAAAGAGTCATTACGCAAATAGGTGTAATAAGAAAAGGGATAAAATTAGATCCTGAAACATAGATGAAAAACATTAAAATGAATTATTAGAAATGATTTTCTGATCAGAAAATTTTGATAATTCTGATGAACTTATAAGCTCCTCTGATTATGAAGATATTCACTCTTCTTCTACGGAAGAAGAAGAAAAACATTGTTCTTTCTCTTCAAAAGGTATCTTCCAAGTTATCAAGGGCAAAGATGAAACAAATGATGAGTTTTATAAACTCCAAGCACAATTTTCTAACTTTAACATTTACGTTATAAATGCTGAAGAAATCAATGAAATTTTGGATCACATCCAAGATAAAGCTCAAAAAGCTAAATTTCTTGAACCTTTATTTAAGGCTTAGGATAAATAAAAATCTAATAGGATTCCTTCAAAAATTAAAACAAGAGTTGATCCTCTTTATAATTTCTCAACTATAGTAGAAGAAATACAAAGAAAGAGGAATCAGAATGGTCCTATAACTAGTCAAGAATTAAAAATAGAGATCTTTGATCTCAAAAATGTAGTTTCTTCACTTCAAAAAATAGGATTATAATCCTTGAATGAGGACAAGTGATTAATACTTCTGATATACCTTCCACTTCTTATCTGGTAGAAGAACCTGATTTCATGGGAACAATACAATTTCATTCCCAGCAAAAATGGATTACCTAAATCAATTTAGTTATTGATAAAACTATAATTTTTAAGAATGTTCCTACTCATATAGATTCAGGAGCAGATTTAAACTGCATTCGAGAGGGTTTAATTCCAACAAAATATTTTGGAAAAACCACTCGAAAAATAATAGGTGCAGATGGAGGGTTTTGTTTTACAAATTTCTTATAAATTACCCAGTGCCTATATTTGTCATGGTAAGGTATGTATTGAACAAAAAAAAATTCTGGTAAAATATTTGGCCAATGATATTATTCTTGGGCTACCATTTATAAATGGGTTAATGCCTTTAAAAACCATTAATGATTTTTTTAGGAACATATCAAGGGAAAACCATTACCTTCCCTTGGATTCCAGATTATAAAAATAATAATATACTTTCTCTAGACATAAACTTAATCAAGCTAAGGCTGAACTCACTCTTGCACTAACTAAGGATGAAATTTTTTGGAAACAAAAGTCAAGGGTAAATTGGCTAACAGTAGGAAACTTTAATTCTAAATTTTTCCATGCCTCTGTCAAGTCAAAACATGCTAGGCAGGCCATAACAGAGTCACTTTCTAAACAAAATACTTTCTAGAGTTTACACTGAGATACTAAATCCCATAATGCCTACTCTCATCTCTTTTGACCAGTCTTCCTTTTGTTCAATACAGAGAATTGGCTAACAACGTGTTATTAATACAAGAGATGACTAATTTTCTAAATAACAAAACCAGAGGATTTAATTTGATGTTTAAATTGGATATGATGAAATCTTTTGATAGGGTTTCATGATCTTTTTTGAACACATTGCTTTTTTAAATGGTTTTTCATGGTTTTATTGTTAAAAATATTATGGGCAATATAGCTACAACAAATTTCTCAATTCTTGTGAATGGTAAACCTTTTTGGTTTCTTTAAAGCATCAAGAGACATTAAACAAGGGGATCCTCTATCCCCATATTTGTTTATAATGCTCACTGAAGATTTTTCCAGACAACTTAGTTTACTATTTAACCAATCAAGAATTGGTTTTTTCAAGTTGCCAAATTCAGTAAATAAAATCACTCATCTCAGCTTTGCTGATGATACAGTAGTATTTACTAAAGCAAATAAAACCAGTTTACAGAATTTAAAAAAGTTTCTTAATCTTTATGAGAGAGTAACTGGTCCAAAAATAAATTTTGGGAAGTCTTCATTTTATCTTTCTAATCACGCTAAGCCTTTCCATAAGAATTTTATTCCTAGTTTGATTAATATAGATGCTAGCTCTTTTCCCTTCCAATACCTTAGATGCCCTATTTTTTAGGAAGAACTATGCAAAAACTATTTTCAACGTATCTTTGAAAATGGCAACTAGGATTCTAATGTGGCAAAATAAATGACTAACCAAGCAGGTAGATTGATATTGATTAAACATGGGTTGTTAGCAATTCCATTCCACATTTTAGTGGTAATCAAACATACAGTAGGAATTATTGATAAATTACCTGTTTTATTTGCAAAGTTTTTCTGGGGCACTTCTGAATACGGTCAAAGGAAAACTTGGCGTTCTTGGTCTAATCTAAGTTATTCTGTTTTAGAAAATGGTCTAAATGTTAAATATTTTCATTATGTCATTAAGATTTTTTCATTTAAACTTTGGTGGAAAATGCAAATTGGAAGCAATCTATGGACTTTGCTCATGTGATCACTCCTATATTGTCTAAAGAACTCTAAAACATGGAAAAGAATAAAAGAGATTAGTGATAGTGGTTCTGAAAATACAGCAATTCAGATTGGAATAGGAAAAGTCTCCTTTTGGAATTTTAATTAGTTAGATAGTGAGACTTTAAGTGATGTATGGAACTCCGGTATCGATCTTCCCTATCCTCATTTATCGATATCTGATTTTTTCTACAATTAGGAATTTTATTGCAAAATCTTTAAATCTGGTTTGCCGATTGAATTCCATGACTCTATAACAAGGGAGTTTCCGCTTTTTGAAAATTACAAGGACACCTTGATATGGAACCAGATCGTACTGGTATTTTTTCACTAAACTTAACTTATGATCTAATTAGATAGAAAAATACCAATTCCTTTCCTTTAAACACCTATGGTCACAATTCTTACCTAAGTCAGTGTCTTTAATTGGAAAGTTTTAAATAGATTGCTACGTATACCTGATATACTTGACAACTTTAACTTGCATTTGCCATCTATATGTCCATTGTGTAAAAATGAGTCAGATGAACTTCATCAAAATTTAAGAGAAAAGTGATTTTATAACCCTACCTAGTTGACATAAGTGTCAATATAACCTTTTGATAACTGAAAGTGCAAATATAACCCTACCTACTTGACATAAGTGCCAATATAACCTTTTGATAACTAAAAGTGCAGATATAACCCTACCTAGTTGCTGTAAGTGCAATTTTACCCATGTCAGCGGTCCGGCGGCGGGGGCAGCGGTCCGGCGAAGTCAATGCCGGAAATGGGGTATAAGGGTTATATTGGCTTACATTAACTAGTTAGGGTTATTTTGCACTTAAAATTATCTGAGAGTTATATTGGCACTTATGTCAAGTAGGTAGGGTTATATTGGCACTTTTCCCTAATATTTAAGTATAATTATATGATAAATAATGATTTTTTTGGCAAACTATGTCAATATCTGACCGCGGAATTCTTCACTCTGGGGTATATAACTAACTCCAACACAATTTCTCTCTTTCTTACTTTTTCCTCCTACGAACAACTTTAGAATTTAAGCACATACGCGGGTGGACTCCAGTATCTCTTGTCTTTCTTTTTTCATAAGTAAATATCATGCTAAAGTTGAGAAAAAATTGATACTGGAGGCCTTTTTCACAAGTCAATAAC
>JAUOBV010563029.1:0-16576 GCA_032360425.1 Rubia occidens | reverse complement strand
TGAGATATATATATATATATATATATATATATATATTTTTAAAAAATAAAATGTATTGCAGTGTATAAATAATTATTATTTGACCCTAAAAGTTGTTGAAATGAGTGTTTTTCATGGTTTGTCAAACTATTAGTCGGTCTAACAAAATATTTTCTATATATTCTAATATTTGGACATGGAGAGTAATAAATAATTCAAGAGTAGGACTCATATTAGACCGACTAACAGTGAGACCAATCATAAAAAAATCCAAATTTTATAATATTTAAGGTCAGATTATAATTATGCATATGTTGCAATTCATTTTAAAAGATTTTATAATTATAAATTGTTCATTGCACTAAAGAAAAATAAATATCAAATTATCATATTAATCATACTAATTATAAATAATTTTATTTAATAGTTAATATGTAGTTGGTTTAAAATCATTCAAACGACCATGATATATAAACTAGCGGAGTATCATCGCACATTGAGCGATATTATTAATTAAAAATATTAGAATTACGTTTTTTTTACATGTTGTGTTTCACATTTAAATTGATTTTTTTTAAATTCAAAGAGTAAAGAATTTAACAAGTTATGATTAATTATATATAGTAAAGAATTAAATCGGTAACATATTAAAATTAATATTAGTATGTTATTTTTAGACAACTTGGGTTTAGGTGAGTCAAAATTTCTTCAATATCCCCGGTTGACAGCACCATCCAGAAATCAAACAATTTCTATTATATCTTATATCTTAAGAATTTATATATTTTAACAAATTATGATTGATTATATATAGTAAAGAATTAAATCAATAACATATCATAATATAATTAGTATGTTATTTTTAGACAACTTAGGTTTATGTTAGTTAAAATTACTTCAATATCCCCAGTTGACAAAACTATCTAGAAAGCAAACAATTTCAACAATTTCTATTATAGGTTGGTTAGGATAAAAGTCAGTCTTCAGACATCTTTTAAACCGTGTTTTGCAGGTTCTATTGTGTTACTCCAAATTAAAATTGCTTGGCCTCCACATCTGAAATTGTTGTCAGCACAATACTACAATTAGACAAAAAGTGCACGAATAGTTCTCTTCAATTAATTGTAGCACAAGCAACGCCATATTTTAAGAAAGGTGTTCTGTATGACTTGTTCATCATGTAAAACAAGTTTAAATTACTTTAATTTTATTGCTTATAAAACATAAATAATTGTATGTTTGGCCGCCCAAGCAATACATTATTTTTAACTACTCTCACCGTTCCATCTCTATTTACACTGCAATTATTATCACGATATGTTTGACCATTAATATATTTACCTACGTATAGTCACGACAAATAAAAAGTTGATATTTAGAAACTATTTGTTACGATGAATTGAACAATACCATATATGATAATATTATTTTCATATATCTATTCAAATATACGGTCAAACTTTAATAGAGAATAGTGTCAAAAAAATAAAAGTGCAAATAGAGCTGAGACAAAAGGAGTACAAGTATGACACACTCATTGATCATTATATTCACAATCACATTTGATGGCTCATTCAAAAAAAATCAGTGGAAGACTCTTGATTAAAAGCGGTTATATCGGACCAAGTGCCTTCTTTGGTCCCGACTTTGATCAAAATAGATCAAAGGCCGTTCAAAAACTGCCTTTAATTAGGGTCTTAAATAGGTTCCGAATTCGCAACCTAATTCTGAGGTTCCAAAAAAATAGTTGCCAGAATCCAGCAAACCCAGATCTGGAAACCAACACATTGCAACAACAACAGGAATACCGAAACCCTAAAACACAACAACAATATAGAAATGATGTCGGCGTTTGATTTGAGCTTAAGCGGAGGCTTCACTAGCAGTGGGCTTTGACGCGGAGGTGAGCGGCGAAGGCAAGTAATGCAGTGGAGATCCAATTAAGCTCTGGGGTGGTGTTGGTGAGAGCCCGATTCTCAGACTTCATGCTCGAATGAGAGACATGGAGTGTTTCTTGGCACTCCAGGAAACAAGGTTTCCACCAAGAAAAATAGCATGCCTATATGTAGATTGGCGGGTCTTAAGACAGGTGGTCCAATCAGCATCATAATAACCCAGCACCTCAGGAGAAGTGGCAGACCGAAAAGCAAGGCCAAAATGCAGAGTACCTCAAATGTATCAAACAATCTGAGTGACCATAGAAAAATGATCGTCACGAGGGTTTTGAAGATACTGACTAACTGTGTTGTCCGCAAAGTCCATGTCAAGATGAGTAATCGTCAGGCACTGAAGAGCCCCAATAAGAGAGCGGTAAAGATTCAGATTCCGAAAGGAAGAGCTGGTGGAGTTGTGGAGCTACGAGCCCAGCAAAAAAGAAGTAGAGACAGGAGCAGCACCAGACATCCCAGCACGAGTGAGAATATCACTGGCATACTTTGCTTGACCGAGAAGTAAACCCGATGAAGTGGGTGTAACTTCCAAACCAAGAAAGTAGTGGAGAGTGTCCAAATCCTTGATGGAGAACTCCCGATGCGTCCTATTAATGAACTGTCAAAGAAGAGTAAGTCGTTACCTTGCAAGAACATAAACTAACAGGTATAGTAACAATGAGCCCTGGGACATAACAAAAAGAGAAGTGTCAGCTGAACTACATAGAAACCTGAGTTGAATCAAATAGGTCATGAATCGCGGAAACTAGGCCCACATAGCTTGTTTAATACCATAAATGGCCTTATACAAGTGACAAATATATTATAGATGAAGCGGGTCCTTGTAACCAACAGGCTGCGCCATATAGACTGGACTATCGAAGATGTCGTTGAGGTAGGCATTCTTGACATCCAGCTGATGAAGATGCCAAGAATGCGTCGTAGCAATAGCCGGAATAGATGCTCAACAGTGCCATTTGGACGATACTTCAGTCGATAAACCTATTTGGAGCCAACAATGTTAACATCTGATGAGCATGGTACCAAATCCCAGGTGTGCTATCCACGAAGAGCTGCTATATCATCATCCATAGTAGAAACCCGAGATGGATCCTGAAGAGCAGTGTGATAATCTGTGGGATCATACTGAGCAAGAAATCAGCAGTAAAACTGCGAGCAACAATATCAGAATAATCTCTGCGCTATATAGCCCCAGTCGCCGATCGAGAAGTCATCCGATGAGTACGAGCCTGAGGTTGAGAGACCGGAGGGGCAATCACGGCCAGTGAAAGGGTCGGTGAAAGAGCCGAGGAGATTTCCAGCAAACTGGGTGGGTTGGTTGGCGAACTAGGTGAGTTGGTCGATGGCGAGATGGGCGGAGCAGGATGCGTCAGAGCGGCCTCTGGGTGGCCTGAATCGACAGAGCAGATAGAACATGGTGTCGTAATTGGTGAGGACGATAGTATCGATGAGCCAAGAGAGCTTGCAACCGTAGTGACAAGCCGAGCAGGATGAGATGCCATAGTGGAAGAAGCCTGCAGTACCGGCTGATGCATCAGTGGATCCAGAAAAGTAGAGAAATCCAGAGAGAATAGAGATACTGAAGTAGAACCAACGACATAAAGGAAGGAAGTGTCGTCAAACCAAGCATGTCTGGTGACATATGTCTTTCTAGACGTAGGATCCAAACATCGATATCCCTTGTACTGAGAGTTGTACCCAAGAAAGACAGGAAAAACTGTGAGGAGCAAGTTTGTGAGCTGCATATAGACAAAGATAAGGGTACATGTGACAACCAAATACATGGAAGTTTGTGTATGTAGGGACCCGACCATTAATAACTTCATATGGTGATCATCCGCCAAGAATAGGAGTGGGCAGCCGATTTATGGTATAAGCAGTTGCAACAAAGGCGCGAGGCTAGTGAGAGAGGGATATGAGAGTTGTATAGCATAGACAGACCCATCTCAACAATGTGGTGGTGCTTGCGCTCAGCCCGACTGTTTTGTTTAGGAGTCCATTAGCAAGAAATCTGATGGTGAATGCCCTTTGTCTGAAAGTGAGAGCGTAAGCGACCTTTTATGAACTCAGTCCCCCATCACTCTGAAACACCTTGATGGTGGAAGAGAAATGATTCTCCACAAAAGTCTCAAACTGATGATAAACATATCAAAAATTTGATTTGCAGCGCAGTGGGTAAAACCACGAGAGTTAGGAATGATCATCGAGGAAAATAGCTTAGTAGGAGAAACCATCAGCAGATAAAACAAGAGAGGGCCCCCATAAGTCATAATGAATTACCCTAGCAACACGTTTATCATCTGTGTAAAAAGATAAACGCTCCCGCTTAGCCTTTTCACACGCATCACAAAGGATAGGCTTAGGCAATACTGATGAGACAAATAAAGATCCAGAAACTCGCAAACTAGAAATAACGGAATACGGAACATGACCAAGTCTAGCATGCCAGATTTCAAAATATGCACACGACTTATTTGATTCCACAGTAGACAACAAAAAATGCACCATAGTCTAAAACATAAAGCCCATTTTCACTATGACCGTGACCCAAAGTTTCACTACTGATTTTATGCAGAATAATAAATGACTTGCTGGCACGTGGATCTCATGCGCTGGAGAAGCCGTTTGGTCGCCGATAAGATACATCGTGGAGAAAACCGATGGAAGTTGGCCAAGAAGCAAGTCTGACACCGATGACAAAATAATACAGACTGGAGATAAAAAATGAAGCGGAAACTAGAAATAATAGAGAGGTTTGAACTGGTGGTGGTCTGAACTGCTGTCGGAGGTGAAGAGGAGACCGAAAATAATGGATACTGGAGATGAAAAGCTTCACCGAAGACTTGAGAGCAGACCAGAGAAGAGACACCGATGACAAAAAATTGAGTGAGACACCGGAAATAGAGAGACGATGGAGGAATACGCGGGGAAGACAGCCAGAAGTAGCCGGAAGTTGGCCGAAATATAGTAGTACGGTCGGCCAGAAAAAGAGAGGGAGGGAGGCCGCTACAAAATAAAATAAAATAAAATAATGGTTTAGAATTTATGATCAAAACTTGTTCTGATACCATGAAAGAATGATTTCTAGTAATGATTTATGTATTACTGGTCAGAATAAATAGAGTACAAAATAAATAAGGAATACTAGTACTAGAATAACTCTAGTCTAATCACCAAACTCTATCCATATCTAATCAGATATTTGACTGATTCTAACAGCTTTTGGTGATTAGACTAGAGTTTGGTGATCAGATATTTGACTGATTCAGAGCGATTAAAACAGCTTTCAGGAACGGATGATCACAACTAGGTATGTGCACGAATTCTACTAGTCTCACATGCATCATCGATTATGAAACCAGATACAATGCCATGGGAAACCAAAGGAGCAGTGGATCAAATTCTCGTTGTTAAAATTTGCGGCATCTCTTTGATACAAGAACATAAAATAGCTAATAATTTAGAATGCTCATTTTGTAATGCTTTATATCTAATATAATATATATACATATGCAGTTTTTTTTTTTAAAAAGAAATAGAGTTCAAAATGAAAAGAAAATCACAATTTATTATTTTTTAGAATTGCAAAAATCACTTTGCAGGGGTACTAAAAATCATTTTTAAGGATAGCATTATCCTGTTCCTTTTATATTAAAACCTTCGATATTTTATATAACTGATTAAGTAAGTTTACATTTGATGGAATCATATTACATGCATGAGTGACGGATTCAGATTTATTTTTTACAGAAATAATTTAAATGCAATATAATTTAAATCTATGACTTCTATGAGAACAATAAAACTAAGTCTTTTAAGCATTGATGTAGCATAGCTAAGTCAAAATAGAGAATTCAAAAGCAGAAGGATGAACCTATTGTTGCCCATTGAAAACTGCTCAAACGAGGTTGCAATTTCAAAACTCATTAAACAAACTTTGTTACTACCAACCAACTTCATCTCCGGTCATTAATTTAAATACAACGGGTTCTTAACTGCGATGTATCAGTAAATGTGATGATCAAAGCTTTTTATCAGTCTATGTGATAAAAGAAATAGAGTTCTTAATTTGGCTCTTGCAAAGCTCTCGACATAATGTAAATCCGGAGTACATATTTTTCTCAATTAAATTCACACATCTTGCAGCCGTATAATGTCATCTATTTATAGTCTCTATGCAAATCGGATTGCTCCATAATTATGTCCATAATATTCATATTCCTCATCTGCTTCTGAATCATATCCAAATTCCATAAATAAAGGGATTTTCCATAAAACCATGATGTTTCCATACAGCTGGAATAAATATTGTTAAATCTCCAATCAAAATCCGTCGCAATATTCTACTCGCCAAATGTGAATTTTCCAGTATGTTCCAACATGGAAATTCTGAAGTCGTATATAATTCCTTCTCCATTTCAAATTCCGATTTTAATCAAATCACTTGGAGATAGGAATTGGAATATATCGTCCATATCTTTTTCCATAACCGAATATTTCAATTCCATTATTCTAATCCAATATCATAAATATAGGAATTGATATATTCTTCTATCAAAACATTATGAACGAAAATACTTCTTTTTCTCAGATTACAACTTCACATTCCTTATATTGCTAACATTACTTCTTTGATGTTTCAACACATTCATTCCATATTTGCACAACTTCCAGGAATTGCCAACTAGACAAATCTGGACTTTACATCATTTTTAGGTTCTCCTCTGCAAACACTATAAAATTGACTATTTAAACTCTTAAAACGGATCAAGAGTGAATGAGATATGGATCTTCGAAATGTCACACTAGAAAGAAAAAATGGGCGAAAATTGGCCCAGATACATATTTTTCTCTGGACTCTCTGAAACACATATGGATCGCGTGGAAATCTCTAGAAGACCCAACTGGCGTAATATATATGGAATTGCTTGTGTGTAATTCTTAAGAGATAAGAACGAATTACTTCCATATTTTGTGAGATATCTTATCGTAAATGAATACGCGGTTTACCATGTTTAATACGCTGAAAATATTGCGCAGATAATTTTTCCATTTTCAGCAGATTTGATTCGAATATTCTTGGAATGTTCTCGGATTTGATGAGTTGGTTAGTGGAGAATATTTTTTCCTAATTACAAAAAATCATAATATCATGTTTCCATGATTAGGATCTCTTAGAGCAGTATAAATAGAGCCTCTAAGTCAGTCATGAAACTCGCACCATTCTCAAGTTTCTCATTTCTTCTAAACTTGAGTCTCACCTCTTTCTCTCTTTAAGTTTCTGTCTGTTGATCTGTCGGTGATAGTCCTTCGGGTCATGCGTGAATCCCAAGTAACTCTTATATGGTAATTGTTACCTTCGACGATTTTATCTTAGGGAACGATGTCCACAACGAAACTCAATTATTTCAAGGATAGCGAGTTTACTCGTGAATTAATCACTTTGTGATTACTTGAAAAACGGTTTTATGCCCAAACAAAAAGAGTTCATTTTCCATACATTTCAAATAGTGATGGTGTAAATATCAATTATGGTTTCACATTGTTCGATTTTTTTTTTGTATAAGTGTATAAATTAAAAGGACTTCTGGACATTTCTGGTATTTGCTGGTTAGGCTGGGAATCCGAATCGAATTTGTTAATATGGGTTTAGAAATCAAGCTTGAAGCTCACTAATTTATGTACTCCCTCCGGTCAAATTTGTATAGAATTTTTTTCACGATTTCCAATAAATATATTTTCTACTAACTATGTGTTGCTACTACTTATAATGACGTATAAAAAATTGATGTTTAGAAAATATATTTTATGAAAATCTAACAATGTCACATACGATAAAATTATTGCTCGGATATTTATTTAAATATGTGGTCAAAGTTGGACAAGAGTAAAAATTAAAGCTGGTAAACAAAAATTTGAACAGCTGTGCACTTTCCACAGAAATCAGATGGTCAATGAGCTGTATCACATAAAAATAATATATATACTCCACCTTTCCAACATCTGCCAATTTTCCGTCCAGAACATTCAAACTGAAACCAAGATAGTAAACAGATTCATGGAACCTAAGATGGATTACATAAGATTGACTGCAAAACCTTTTCAACGTCGGAAACTTGTTGCCCACGACATTAACACCCAAAGCAATAGTATAAATAAACCCATGCCACCTCACAGCTAACAATATGGACCACATACTAAGAGTATCTCCAATAATTTACTCTATCTTCTAGCTGTTACGGTTGTTTTTTACGGTTGCTACAGTTGAAAGAATAATTTTCCATAATAATTATTATTGATCATGAAGAGAATAAATAGAGAGTACAAAATATGAAGATAGACTAGTTCTAGTATAACTCTGACTAGTCAACGGATAAGATCAAATCGAATCTAATCTAATCATCAACATATTGACTTATTCTAACACTCCCAAATTGTCACACCACAAGATTGGTCACATGTTGTGACGAATACCCAATTCACCAAGTAGTGATTAAAGCCAAACCATTTCCACCGTTGCATTTGCTACTGCTTTGTACTCTGACTCGGTGCTTGATCTGGATACTGTTGCTTGTTTGCGAGCACTCTATAAAACCAAGTTACTTCCAAAGAACACATTAAACCCCCCGGTGGATCTTCGATCATCAATGCAGCCTGCCCAATCAGGATATGAAAATGCACTGAGAACATTGGACGAAGATGGTTGGAAAGTCCAATTTTGTTTGAATGCTTCAGGAACTGCAAAATACGTTTTATGGCTGCCCAATGCCCACCACCAACCCCAACCTCAACATGACTCTGCTCACCACCGCCTCACCGCATCACCACCTCCACACCTCCACACCTCCACACCTCCACTACCTCACCACATGCAAGATCACCTCATCTCCACCACTGCCAGCCGTTGCTCCTCCACCTCACCTCCGTTGTTGCCACCGCTACTCCCCCTCACATGCACCACCACAGCCCTTCCAACAATTCACACTGCCCACCCCTACCACCGTCATTGATTCCCATTACCACATCCCTTTGTTCACCCCCATCACCACTATCGATTCTCACCACCATCGACTCCCACCACCATAGCCCCTCATCCACCCCCACCACCACTATTGATTCTCACCACCACTGCCCCCTGTCCACCCCCACCACCATTGATTCACACCACCGCATCCCCTCTTACACCCCCAGTTCCAATATCAAAACCCTCATTCGCTCTAGCATAAAAACCCTCATAAAAAACCGGTTATAGTCAACGAGTCGACCTCCATGAACTCCGGCAAATCGGCAAGAATGGAAGAGATGAGGGTTCATGTGGGCAAAGGGAATTGGTGGCGAGAATGGAAGAGAGAGAGAGAGAGAGAGAGAGAGAGAGAGAGAGAGAGGGATGGCTTTGGGGAGGCAAGATACATGGGTAGGTGGTAGTGGTGCTAGGGTTTAGAGGGGGAAATTATAGCAGTGGTGGTGCGCAGTGATAGTGGTGCTGGGATATGGGAATTTGGGCAAGATAATGTGGGATTCAAACCTTCATCAGAGAGGTTCTAGTGTGAGAGAAGAAGAATAAGAAGAGAGGGGTTTGCAGGGGTAAAGTTATATTTTTCTTTTTAAATTTTTTAAAATCAAGAGTATAATGGTCATTTTACTGATTTCCCACCAAAGTCATGTTGTTAAGGTTAGACTGGCACTTTCGTCCAAAAATTAGCGTTAGATTTGCACTTTCATATTTCATAGGGTTAGATTGGCACTTTCGACTAAAACATAGAATTATTTTAACACTTAACTCAAATTCTATTGATTTATAAGTGAGGATATTATCATGTGACATAGTGTTAGATTCGTCTCAATGTGTATTTTTATTAATTTAATTTTAATTGTACATAACTAAAGATATTTATGGTCAAATATTTTTTTGAATTAATTATCAAAAGTTAAAGTGTGCAGATTATGTTAGGACAGAGGGAGTATATAAAAAAATCTTTTGATATTTTAAGTAATGTATGTTACGATAAATGTGATCATATCTTATGTGATATTGCTATACTTCCTCTGATCCTCTATTTATGTCTCCCTTTTTTCTCACATTTTTTCAAGACATGTTTGACCACCGATAACTTTGGTTGCTTACAATAATGAATTATAAAATTTTACTTTTTTAAAACTACATGTTACGGAGAATCCAAAGACATCTCACATGATATCTGTTATTGTATAAAACAAAAGTTATCAATGATCAAACATGTCATGAAAAATGTAGTGGTCAAATGGGGCCATAAATAGAGGAACGGGGGGAGTATTTTAGTTCAATAATTTAGGCAGGACAAATTGACCCATTATTTGGACCAAAAGGCAATATCGCTCGCCCGCAACGCCCCTATCTGTTCGACACCACAGGCCTTGATTGGGGAGGTAAAGTCACGGTAGTCCAGCTCCATGACCCATTGACCGTCCGTCATCGGTGCGCACAATGGACCCCTTTCTCGGCCCAGGGGCCCGTGGGCCTAGTGCCAGCTCAGGGAGATCCCCATACTGCCGCTGCCGAGATTCGAACCTGGGACATTGGACCAACTAATCAACGTCCCAACCGCTGGGATACACCCGTGGGTGTACAAATTGACCCATTAATAATAGAAGAGCTTAAAAGGTTTGAAATAATGCTAATAATGACACATACTCCCTCTGTTTCTCTATGAGTTGTACATAGATTTATATGTTTGAATTTATGTAAAGAAAATTAGTAGATGTAAATGTATAAAGTAGAATGAGTGGGTGAAATTGAAGAAATATTACCAAAAATAAAAAAATTTGTGTCAATATAAAAGAAACAAAGAAAGTATGTCAATAATAAAGAAGCAGATGGAGTACTCCCTCCGTCCTAGTTTAAATTACACAGCAATCATTATTACGCTCTTCGAGAAACATGTTTGACCATTAATATCTTTATATACGTATAATAACATCAAATAAAAAGTTGATATTTGAAAACTACTTGTTGTGACGAATTGAACAATATCATATATGATAATATTATTATTTATATACCAATTCAAATATGTAGTCAAAGTTAGACACTAAATAGTAACATAAAGTGAAGTGAATAATTTAATCTGGGACGGAGGGAGTGTTACTTTTCTAAAGTAATTGGGGCATACCTAAAGAAGTTGAAGTGGGGGCAGCCCTCCATTGCAGACTCCACGTGAAAACATGTCACTTACTCTATTGTCACATTGGCTTGGAAAGTCAAAAAAACCCTTTAAACCCACTTTGATTTGATTTGATGCCAAACAAGTTTACTCATATGTTTCATTGAATGTGACATACTTTTCTTTTTTAATTATTTCTGTGAATTTGGCACATTTTTTTCCTATAAAATTCCTTCAATTTCATCCACTCATTCTACTTTTTTCTTTCTAAATTTAATTTCATCCACTCATTTTATTCACCCAAATCCAAGTATCTAAGCCTAATATGTCACATAAACGGAGGTAGTACTTTCTTTTGTGTTTTCTCCAAGTTCACCATTCCTACTTTCCCTTATGACTTACTCTTGTTGGCAGTCAAAATTTAAAAAAAAACATGAAATGAATTGAATAAATTTCAACCTAAATAAGAAAATAGAAACCTTGTGCAGGGATGAAGCGAGTACTACATTTTACCGTTTGAATCGATACTTCAAGCAAGTTGAATGTAAAGTAAAATGTAAAGAAATAATAATAATTAATGAAATGAAATGATATGAAAATAGCAATAAACCCATTCCTCCTTCGAGAAAATTTTATATGTTAGGAATTTTGTATTTTAAGGTGAGGGATCAATCACATGTTGTCATGTGTCCAAAAATTCAACCACTACTTCATATTTTGCTATTTTTATGGAAAATAAATTTAAATGTTTAACACAAATTAATATATGATTGGACTCTCACCTTAACATACAAAATTTCTAACATATAAAATTTTTGGAGACCTGATTGGTGGATCATTGGATCTCCCCACGAGACCTGATTGGTGGATCCAAGAGAGGAAATCCCCATGGTTTTCTCATAATGTTCCCTTCACATCAACCTTAGCTTTCCTAAAACAAGTTAAAGTAGAATGCACACGATGCCATAGGGCCATAGGTATATCCACCATTTTCAGGTTCATTGAGTTTTGGCTGCCTCGTTCCACCCTAAAACCTGGGATTTCATTCATAACTCAATTGTTGTGTATTTACCACCACTACCTATACTACTATTGCATGTCTTTGCATACGATGATACTATTATTAGCATGTATTCTCATGTAAAGTATTCTGAAATCATGTTATATTTGTGATTTGGACAATTCAGATTCTAGATATGGTTTTTACTAGGTTCACTAATATAAAAGTTGATAGAATGCATGCTCAATTTTCAACTTTTATCCTTTCCGATCAAGAAATGAAGATTAGCCTCCATCGATTAAAAACGAAAGAAGTTTTTGCATGTCTTTCAAACTCCCATATGAGCAGTCCTGTAAAAAATTTGACATTGCTAAATTATGCACTGTATTTTACTAGAATACGCCCTAATAATTCTCTCCCCTTCTTTCAGCATCCTAGAAATCTCTTCCAACGGAAAAATGAGCACGCCAAAATACAAATCTCCACCCCTGCCTAGCACTTCCCTTCCCACCCACCCCCAACCTGGCCCAACTCAGCCCCGCCCACAACCACTCTCTCCCCACCTTGGCGTAACTCAGCCCCGCCACAACCTAAGCTCAACCCCTAACCAAGCCCAACCTCAATACCAAAATCAAATCTCTAACGCCTCTCGCGGAAGTGGTTCTCTCGCCAAGGAACCACCACCAATCGCTCACGAACCACCAACATCCACTGTGCGTTTGTTGCAAGCGAGCAAACCACGCTGTGATTTCGTCTTGAACGAACCACGTCGTGATTCCGCCGCGAGCAAACCACACTATCAATTACTACATCATAACCACCGTTTTCCAATTCATCTCTGACTTTTCGCAACCCCGACGAGCTAAATTATGGCAGTGATGGTGACGGGGGAGGGTGGTCAAGGATGGTAACGGGAGAGGTTGCTCAAGGATGGGCAGGTTAGGGATGGTTGTGGGGAAGGATTTTGGGGCGGGTCCACCTCGCTTCCGCCCCAATGGGGTGGGTACGAAGATAGCGGTTTTAGGGGTGGGACAGGTACAAGTATGAAAATCATACTCGTCATAGGTAGTGGGTCGGTCGTGGATATTCGTTCACACCTTCCCCACCCCACTAAACCCGTTATATGCCCACTAATTTAATATAAAATAAATTATTATTTATTCATATTGCACATTTCTTACCTATAATATTTTCATGTAAATAAATTTATTAATCTTAATATAAAAGTTACTATAAAAAAGTGGATTTCAGCTATTTTTGGAGATATAGGTGGCATGAGTAAAATGGGTACGAAGTGGGTAGGGAGACCCAAGTGGGTGATAGGGCACCGAGTATGGATTTTGTAAAATAGCCGATGGGGCATGTGTGGATTTCAAAGTTGTACCCGACATGGGTGATGAACGGGTATGGGTATAAAAATCGTAGGTGGATTTGGGTATGGAGGTAACATAATCCACACCCGCCCAACTCCATTGTCATCCCTAGGGAAGGTGGCTAGGAATGGTGATAGGGTCGTGGGTAGGGAGAGTCGTGGTTGGGCAAGGGTGGCGGGGATTGGGAGAGGCGATAAGGAGGGAGATCTGGCGACGGAGAAGGAGGTTTTGGCTACGATGATAGGGAGGTGTAGCGGGAGGTTCCAGCGAAGCGAGGGATGTTGAGAATTAATTACAGATTAAATTAAATACATACAGGACGTAACTAGTAAAATACATGGAGTGAAATTACAATTCACTAAAAATTGACTAAATTAATATCCGGGAAAAATACACTTCTAACCCTATTTGTTGCATGAAAGTGCCACTATAAACCTTCAAAATCAAAAGGTGTCAAACTAATCCTAACTTATTGACGAATTGTGTTGTTATAACCTTTTGTGCAATTTCCCTCCAGTGTTGACTGAAGAAATTAGTCGTTGACCGAATTTGAAAAGTCTGAAATACCCGGAGCTTCAAGCAGAAAATCTGATGCTACCCCTGATGAAGTGGCATTTGTTTAGATTAAAAATGGTTATCTCTATTTGAAAACCAAAAAATCATTTTTCTTTTTCTTCAATCCCCCAACAGGGGCCCCTCCCTCGTTTCTTCCTCCTTCCTCGCCCCTCCCTCGTTTCTTCCTCCTTCCTCGCCTCCCTCTTTCTCTCTAAAGGTAAGGAGACTCAATTCATTCTCCAACCACAATCCTAGGTAACGGAATTTAATTGATTGGTTTCATGCTAAAAACCCCAGTTTTGATTTGGTGGAAATTTAATTTATAAAATTATGGGCATTTACTTTCGGTAATGGGTTAAAGTATATTGTGTACATATTTGGTTGTTGTGCCGGTTAATGAAATGTTTAGTTTTAAAAAAATGTGAAGAATGGCTTCATCGAGTTGTAGTGCCAATCAAGTGCATTGGGAATGTGTAGTATGCAAGGTCTAGTTCTCTAAAACAACTGTGTTTATATCGAGAACGATGGAAACAATATCACGAAAAAAATGCTTATTTCACCTAGGAAGTTATACTTGTTCAAATAAATGTTACAAAAATAGTAATGATCTAACCCTGTGTTCTTTAATTAAGTGCTTAATTATCTAACCTTGTGTTTTTTAGTTAGTGAAAATTTAACCCTAAGTTTAATCAATTAGTGTTGATTTAACCATATCATATATTAGTTTGTGTTGGGAGTTATCGTTTTTTCTTTTCTTTGCTTTTCAAGGGGAAAATTGTTTTTTCATGGAATTCCGATCAAATTCTGGCCAAACTTCCATTGATAAAATATTCATACCAGTCCAGGGATAGTTTGGCCCATTCGTCAATAAGTTAGAGCTAGTTTAACACTTTCTGATTTTGCACGGTTATTTTGACACTTTCGTGCAAAAAATAAGGTTTTTAAAGCATTTTTCTATAATACTCTCTCATGTTGAAAATGCCAACTTTTTTTTTGAAAGATTACACACAATCAACCAAATTATATACATCCTACTCTATAGGACTAAACTAAGAGACACCACCATTTGAATTCAGAAATCCAATGAAGTATGAAACTCATTAACTATGAGACTACCATTTGAATATATTGAAACACCATCCATTTGAATATATAGGAATGCTTTCTGGAGAAAACTAAATTGTTGTACCACCAACGAACCACCTCCACGATTGCCCTATCATGGACCATCTGTAGGATGAGAAATCACTTCGATGACTGCCAACACGGTCCCACAACGTCGGGTAATCTCCGTAAAAAATTATTCTAAAATTCACATTTTTTATAGGGACGTGATTCGAACCTTGTAACTCTCTACCATAGAGGGGGGTGAAATGACCATTAAATCAATGCCCATTTCAATTATAAACGACTAATTTAATACTCCTTTTATTTTTGTTTTTTTAACTTACTTTTTAGTTTACTTTTGTAAACAATTCTGACAACAGATTTCAAATAGTATATAAATAATAACACGTAAGATGTTAGATTATGTAACATGTATTTTCCAAACATGAAAATTTAACAGGCATTTATTATAATGTAAATAAAGTTATCATTGATCAAACATGTCATAAAATTTTGACTTACACTGTTTCCTAAAAAATAATGCAACTAAAAACATGATCATATGTTTGATATAAAATACGACAAGTTATTATTTAATCCATGTCTCATCATAGCTTAAGCAAACTTAGTCTCACAAGAGTCAAACTCTTTTACATTATATTTCTTGTTTTAAACCGCTAATCGAACCAGCAAAATGAAATTACTCGAAATGTTACGTGTGGTGCCCCCTTATGATAAACGAGTGTGCGGTTTGATGCGAAATTCTGTACTTTTCTATGTTCTTACTAAAAATTTTTAAAGAAGAAGAAGAGATATATTATTTCACGATATTGGAAGACGTCCAGAATCATTTGAGTACAAGAAATTAGGTAAAGAGGTCCACACAATAGTATTCAGAGTAATAAACTTAGCAAGAGTTGCTACACAATGAGCGGAATTTTTCTCTTGTCGAGGAATCCAACAGGGTGAGCAAAGACGATGTAAGTGAGTGAAGATCATCTATCAAATCTTTTCGAACTTATGTTTAGTTCTTGTTGCTTAATTCTTCTAATCTTTCACATAGTTTTGTTTCAGACAATCTAACCTTTCGTCATGAATCTTTTTGCAATTCTTTACTCATTCTTCTCCACATCTCTTGCAAGGACCTTTTTCCAATTTTTCTCCAGAGGAGAGAAATGAATTACAAAAAAAATCCCTGCCTAAATTATAGGCTGGACACCATCTCCTAATCTTTTGGTCAAAAATTAAAATTCTTGTGATCTCTAAATTCGTGAATTTTGTTTTGCACAATCTCATTAATTAGCAGGCCAGGGTTGCATTCAAAGAAGATTTGTTTTTCTTGATAATGATTTAAATGGGCTGATACCAACAAGTTGTCCAATCTGGATCCATCTACATAGAGAAGGCCTTCCCAATGACACGCATTTTCAATGATTGCATTACACATAGGGACTACTGTTTAACAAGTCCAAC
>JAUOBV010562932.1:0-16581 GCA_032360425.1 Rubia occidens | reverse complement strand
TATCATGTAAGGTATCGTTGGATTATACGTAGCATGTACTTTTCAAACATTAAAATTTTACATGATATTAACATACATGGCAAAAGTTATTAATGGTCAAACGTGCCTTGAGAAAATTGGCTAAAAAGTGTGTCATAGTTAGCTGAACGGAGGGAATATATAATCATAACCATTGATGACATGAGTCATTGATGAGATAACAATCCACCATTGATTAACCTAACCCAATTATCTTTTACATGGTATCAGGGGCAAAGATCCTGAAACCCTAAAATCTTAAAATCCTAGTTTCCTAATTTTGATCAGAGTCATCATCCTTCTCGCCCTACCACTATCTCCTATCGTAACCCGCTACAGCCCTGCTTTGTTGTGGTTTCTTTGTTGCTATCGTTCGCTGCTCGCGGCTATCAATTGTCGGAACTAGCCAATCAACTCCTTCAACGTAATCGATGACTGATTTCTACCAATCTCCAAAATCTCAAATCCCAAATCTGATGTTGCTGCTACTACTGCTAATGAATTTGACTATTGTTCTACCGATTGCTACTGTTATTGTTTATGATTCTACTTCTATTGCCATTGAAGTAGAATCCCGTTTCATGGAGAGAAAAATTCCAAAACTTTTAACGATTCACAATTTCATAAACTTCTTTGCAAGTTGGACATTCTTGTTCATCATGCTCCAACTTGAGGGAGAGTGATGAGCAAATAGAAATCATTTCCTCGTAGGAAAAGTTATACTCATGTAGTTACCTTATAAAATTAGTTTTCTTATAAAATTAATTTCCTTGTAGAATAATAATTTCCTTATAGACTTCGAAATCTTGTTCCTATTGAACTTTATATTATAACCCTATATATTATAATCATAATTATTGATGACCGAGGTTATTGATGAGATATTAATGCACTATTGATTAACCCAATCATATTTTACTATCATATGTCATATAATTAAAAGTACCTAAATCTATTTACTCAGAGTCATGGTCATCTCAAATGAAATTATTCCGTTGACTAACTTAATAATTATAAAGTGTTGCAAGCTTGGCACATATAAAAATTCTTCCGTTAGTCATCACAAGATGAAATTATTCCAATATGACACAATGCTGAGATATCCCAACAAGAAATTATTCCGTTGACTATTAAGGTGATACTCATAAAGTGTCACAAGCGTGGTAAATATAAACACGTAAATAAAATGCGGGTAATGGTGTGTTTACACTTGAAAAAGTCTATTAATTTATTAACAGTGCACTGTATATTTTACTTTAAATATTATAATTTTTATACATATAATCACGTAAATGAATGCGGTAATGGTGTGTTTACACTTGGAAAAAGTCTACTAATTTATGAACAGTCTACTGTGTTTTTTACTTAAATATTATAATTTTTTATAAAAAATTAATATTGTATTGTAAAAATTAAAACAAGTAATAAGTTTTATTTGAATGTAAAAATATAAAAATAATATTTAAAAAAAATTATATTTAAAAAAAAAATAAAACAAGTAATAATTTGTATTTGAAAGTAAAAATATAAAATATAAAATAATTTTAAATTTAATATATAATTAAAAAATGTCGTATATTAGTAAAAAAATTCAATGAACTGTATTTGGACAAATCACCTGTTAGGAAATCCACTCTTAGCAATCTACTTATACTTGTACTCCCTCCGTCCCATCTCAAATTTTATGGAATCTTTTTGACGGTTATTAAAAACATGTTGGACTGTTAATTTATATGTTTAACTACGCATAGTAATTGTAAATAGAAAATTAATATTTAGAAACTAGTTATTGCGACGAATGCAATCATATCATATATGATAATATTATTGTTTATGTGTCTATTCAAATATGTGGTAAAAGTTAGACATTGAATAGAGACATAAAGTGAAGTATGAAGTTTGAGCTGAGATAGAGGGAGTATGTGAAATGATGGTCAGCATGTGTTGGAGATTCTCTTGGCGGTGTTGCCCTAGGTCCAACTCCACATTTATGGGGACCTAAATTAAGTACTCCCTCTGTTCCGGATTAAATTATATAGAAACATTTTTATGATTATCAAAAAGCATAGTTGACCGTTAATATATCTAATTATACGTGATCTCCAGTGTATCACAAATACGTGCCCCTTTGTATTTTATTCGATCTCCGGAGCATCTCCAAGTTGACTCCTATTGTGAATATGTGACAGCTGAACATACAGCATGACATTATAATCTTACTCTTGTGTTGATTGGTTATCAAGAGACCAATAATAAGATCATGAGTCAATGGCGGATGCAAGAAACAGAGGAGCATCGGATATTTGTGTCCGAACAGACAGCGAAGTTACCCTAAATCACATCCACAACTTTCCGAATATTCCACCGGGTTTAAAGGGGCTAGTCAGGAGCATTATCATGCTAGCGATGGTGTTTAATAAGTTACATATAATCAAAGTTCCAAGATCAACTGTAATTAGTGCTCATAATATTGCACGACATGTACTGTGTAACACCAACCAATTTCGGATGGTAATATAAGTGGTCGACTCTTTTTTTTTTTAAAAAAAGATCATGAATACCTTACCATTTGACCTTCAGGTATATTTGCATTTCATCGTAAAACCAATTCTCAATAAGTGAATGTGATCTTATATGTAAGTTGTTATCTTCGTAAGAAAGTGACGTGCGATATATCTATTAATATGTCCCTCATGTGTCAATGTAGAAATACTCCACGACTCAATATCAGGCCAAATTAAAGGGGATTCACATCGGTCCAATAATCTAACATGAGCTCTGATACCATGTTAAATTTCAAGATATCTTTTGTAAATATTTTTATGGTTACATTTTTCTAACTTTATCATACTCATAATTAAAGTTGTGCACGAGTTTGTTTGAGTTCAACTCGTTTAAAATTTTTTGAGCTCGATTCGATTTGATTGAACATGGAAAATCATGATTCGAGCTTGAACCCGAGTGAAATTAATTTAGTTCGAGCTCATGTTCGAGGTCGAAATTGATCCATAAATACATATATTATTCATACATATATATACATCATATTAATTAAAAATAAAAATTTAAAAATATAATATGTTCGCTCGATAAATTCGATGAGATTAACGAACAATAAGTTGTCATGCCGAGCTCGAACAATCCTTTTTCGAGTTTGAGCTTGTTTGAAATTTCCGAGATCAAGCTCGATTCTAGTTTGATCGAGCCTATAAAACTTTGCTTGTGTTCGAGTTCAAGTGAAATTAATTTGTTCGATGATAAATATATTTTTATTTTATATATACATTATAATATATTATATTTTATAAAAACATGTATACACTACAATATATTATATTTTATAGAAATATATTAAATATATAGTATATTGGCTCGATTACACTGCAATTTTTTTTCCTGTTGTGATGCTTTTTTAGAGCATCCATGATACTCAGAGGTGATGCTAAAATTATTGGTGATGCCTTGTGAAGTGCTTCTATTCAGCGTGTCAATAAAATATTGTGACTCGTTGAAGTATCGTTATATTGTTTGTGACGCTCTAAGATCCAGTTCAATTTAGAATTATCCTAAATTTTTTTGACATTGATTAATGTAGTAATTCAGTTTAGTGACACATACCAATGTTACAAATATTTTGGAGTAAATATTATGACATTTCCTTAACTGTCAAAAAATATGCGTCCTAGACTCTTTTTTGTAGTGTTAAGTCGGTAAACTTAACGAACACTATCAGTTGATTTTGAGTTCGAGTTCAAATACTGTTCAAGTTCGGCTCGAGCTCGGTCAAATTTGAATTCGAAATGAGTTTTGACTGAGTTGGTTATGAGCTTTTCGCGAACAACTCGATTCTTTTACACCCTAATTTGAGCTGCAATTCAATTTAGTTATTTTAGTTTAATTTATTTTGCAAATTAAATTAGTTTTAATCAATTTTGTTCTTTTAAGATTATTTTAATGCTAAACTTAATTTAACCACACAATTTTATTTTAGACCATTTGATTATTAGACAAGATTATGTTATAATCAATATATTTGATGAGTTGAGTTGATTTGATTTGTAATTTATTTATTTCAATGAGAAACATAAAATTTAAAGAACATTTAATTTATTTTTTTGAAAATAGCAAAGTCTTGGAAAAGATCGTTTTACCATCGGCATATGGAAAGACATAGTTGAATTAGAATTATAAAAAGGTAAAAGGTTTTTAGTTGCAATATTAAAATGGTATTATGTGGTGCAGTAGTTATAAGTTTATGATCCAATTAATGCAACCCAAAATTTTTATCTTAATTTCTTCTAATTTCCATATTAAACTTTGGTCTTTCCCTTCTCTACTTTTCTCCGGTTTCTATGTTACCCTATTTGAATTAAAATAGATTTCACTTAATAAGGGGCAGGATGATTTTCTTTCATTTGAGAAGAAATTTTAGTAAACGAAAATACATGATTTATATACTCCTAGAAAGTAGAAAGAATATATCTTTGAAGTCGCAGTAACAATGCGGGTCAATGATGATGCCAACCGCAGAATTATTGAGCTAATTAACAAGTTTGGTTAAATACCTTTCACGTTATTATATTAAATGTAGGTTTACATTAGACCATATCCATTATTATATGACTTCGTTTTGTAGGTATTAGAAAACTAAATCGTTTCATTAAAGTAGCAATATCATCAATTTTAATTCTGGCATCATAGTCAAATAATATCATGGACTTTAGTTTAACTGATTAGGACATTCTATGGAGAACAAAAGAGAGTGAACTTTAGTTTAACTGATTAGGACATTCTATGTACATGCCACTTATTTTTTTACCTTATACGCTGCATTTGTTAAATTACATACTAAATTTAAAAAAATTAGAAATATTTTTTATATTATATTATATGTATTTTCATATTCAAATACATATTATTACTTGTTTTAACTTTTAAAATAAAATATTTAAATTTTATAAAAAAAATTGTAACATTTAAGATAAAATCCACTGACTGTCCATAAACTTATAGAAATACCGCATTTCCTGACACTTTCTCATTAAAATATACTTCCTTATTTAACCTTTAGAGTCAAATCAAACAAAATTTAACCATTAAATTTATAAACACACACATATAAGACAATATATTAAGCCCTATTCTCTAGAGTTTATTTGGATTTCGATTCAGTTCAGTTCAGTATATTTATGTTTATATTTATTTCAGTTCAGTTCAGTATATTTATGTTTATATTTATTTCAGTTCAATACAGTATATTTATATTTATTTCACTTCAGTATAATTATATTTATTTCAGTTCAGTGTTATTATACTTATTTCAATTTAGTAACTACAATCAATAAGTAAAAATAATAAAAATAAGAATAAAACTAAAAAATGTTTGATATGAGAATTTTCGCATATGATATGAAAGTTCATGTTATCCTGAGTTTTTCTACACTTCAATTTAGCTTATTTAAGTTCAATTTAGTTTGGTTCAGTTCAGTTTAACATGAATGTTCAAAATGAATTTATATTACTTTAGTCATATTGTTACTATTTTTTAATAAACTTATTTTTAATTTAATTCAAATCATTGGAGTTAAGTTAAGTTCATATCAGTTGAGCTCAATGCAGTTCAGTTTATCATAGTTTCTTTGATAAATATTTGTGTTTTTTACACGATTTTAAAATGATTCCTATTTTTAGTATTTTAATAATGTATAATATGAAATAAAAATTTAAATTTTAAAAATATGATAAATAAATTTACATCATAATTTTTTTTGCAACAAATATTTTTTTAGAATTAAAATTCAGTTTTTCAATTCACTATATTTAAACTTATTTCAATTCAATTTAGTATATTTATGCAAATTCATTTTTGTATATTTATATTTATTCCAGTTTTATTAATTTCAAATCAAATAAGATCATATCAGATCAACTCTAGAAAACAGGACCTTACTAGATTTATCATATCATCTATTTTTAAAATTTTAACTTATTTTTTAAATATATAAGAATATTTGTAATAAAATATTGATGCAGTTATTTTAAAAAATTAATTATACGGCCGAGAGAGTATGATTTTCGGGTCAGGATAATTAGGCCAGTAAACAAAAACTCTCTTTTCCTTCAGAAACTTACATAATACTCCCTGTTTTTAAAAGACTGCAACCCCTTCATAATTAGTTTGTGAGAGTTTTTGTCAATTCTTAAAATTGAAGGTTATTTTAAATATGGCTAAATTGTTTTTGTGGTCCCCCACATAGCATCTTTTACCATCTTTTGGTCCCCGAGAGAAAAATCACGTTTGTTTAGTGCCCCACAAAAGCAAAGTGAAAGTTTCGGTCCCCAAAACCAAATTTTTGGTGGTTTTATATGGTTAGGGGTATTTCTATAATTTCACTTATTAAAAATAGCAAAAAAATAAGTGAAACAAAATTACATCCGCCGTATGTCTTCGTTTTCACCAACTAGATCCCATAATCCCTAAGTTTTCTAACTTTCTCCACCGTAACTTCCTCACTTACAGCCCCTCGCCAGACCACCACCCCCACCACTAATCCTACCTCCACCACCCTCTGCTGCTAAGCCCCCCTTGAGATGCTGTTGAGCCCGCCACTGGGATGTCGTTGCCACTGAGCCCGTCGTTCATACGACGTTGCCGCGCCTAGTCTTCGTCACGGATCCCGTCATTCAGAGTGCCGCTCCTCCGCCCTCCGCTCCACTGCGCCGTTGAATAGAGACCTCTGCCACTGTGCCTAACCTCTGTCACCGCTCTCTGGGTCGGGTTTGTCCGATTCAGCTCTCTTGGTCAGATTCGTCCGATTCAGCTATCCTGGTCGGGTTCGTCCGATTCAGCTCTCCAGGACGGGTTCGTCTGATGATTCCCGATCTAGCACCGCAGGGTCTCCGGGGAGCCCGAATCTTTGATGATGAATTTGGTTTTGAATCCTAGGATTGCTTGTTGAGTTAACTCAGCTCAACTCAGCTAGGACGGAATCCAGCAAGGTGGCAGCGGACGGAGAAAGGGGAGGCGGTGGGGGTGGATTGAACAGAGTCCAGCATGACTTAGCTATTTTTTGCTATTTTAATAAGTGAAATTACATAAATACCCCTAACCATATAATAAGAAAAAAATTTGGGGGACCAAAAGATGAAAACCACCCAAAATCTAGTTTTGAAGACCAAAAATTTTACTTTAAATTTGTGGGGTACTAAACAAACGTTATTTTGCTCTCGGGGACCAAAAGATGGTATGTATGGGACCAAAAAAATAATTTAGTCAAATAAAAAAATACAAATATCAATCCATATCACCCATATAAACTACATAAACATCAACTCATAACAACTATAACCCACCAGAATAATGAAAAACATCAACACGAGAGGGGAAAAACTACAAACCTCAACCAAAAAATTACAGTACCTCAACAACATAAATTTTTCAAAAATATATGTTCTAGTGGGATTTGAACTCAGGTCTACAACCTCAGAAGGTAGAATTCAAACCATTACACCAAAGAACATTTACTAGTCATATATTCGGTCAAATAAAATTTAGATACAATTGTTTGAAGTTAGGAGATAACATGAGGTACTTTTTGTAATTTTTAAAACTTTATTTTGTTCCTTGTCTCACCATAAGTTATGGTGAGACGGTCTCATATGAGTCTTTCTCTTTATACAGACGTCAGAATTGAGAAAATTACAAAAAGAAATAATTTATGGATTAATCTTTCCCCTTCATACAAAATTTATGTATCAGACTTGATAAATTATAATTTATGGACCAAATCGAACAAAATCTACAGTTACAGAATTAAAGTTGCAAATTTCCTCTTATATAAGTATGAGAAAAGAACCAAAATTTTCCACTATATATGAATCTTATTAAATACCTCGCTTTTCAACAGAACTATAAATAATGTTTTACCCTTTAATAAAGTATAAACACAAGGGAAGAAAATCATGTTATTTAAGTAGTTTGGAGGGCAAATTTCAAAGTCTTTGGGAAGAATTTAGGAATAAAAATTATTATATAAACTACATTATTGTGTTGTAACAGGAGTTTTTTCAACGTGTTAAATATTAAGTACTAATTGCGGTCAAATCAAAGAGTTTGACATCATTGATTTTATAAAATTACAAAATCTGTATAGTACTAATATTAATATGTATAATATAATAAGAAACCTATATGTGGTAATTAAATAAATAATTACCCTCCTTTCGTTTTGAGGGAGGAAAATTATTGATAATGATTGGTATTGATGTCATCACTCATCCTACAAGTTTAAAATGAGGGGAAAGCAAAGTACTGCGCGTTAGAAGAAAAGGCTAAACTTTACTCTTTCTTTTTACAGAAATATAAAACATTTATAAAATTGATTAAAGAAACGTTCAATGAGTAACTTTTTTTTTATAAAAAAATCAGTCATTCAAAGATGATGGAAAAAATGTCCAACAGCAATTACAATGAGTGGAATTGATATCCAACCTACCCACTAGCAATAATTAATCTATTGCAAGCTGGCTGATATCTAAATTACGTGTAACCAGACTGATCGTTTATACTATTACAGAGTAGAGATTCAATAAATCTGTAATATCACCCTTGGGGATATTAACTCGCTTTCCATGAAAATCATGACCACTTGGCAAAGAAGAACGTACCTCGCATCAATATCACAATGCCAAACAGGGATCTTCAACGACTGTAACACCACTTGATCCAACCACGATCTATGTTGTTCAAAGTGTGAGCCCTTGAAAAATACAAATCTGACATATCCAAATTAATATAAAAAAAAACCCGGAGATAAAACAAACAAAATTACGAACACACAATCTGTACAAACAGATCGAGAACAATACATCGACACGAATAATTAAAACGAGTTATCCTCATGAACAAAACGATCTAAACAATTAGATAAAAAACAAAATTAATGTGCCGAAACAAATTCCACATTTATTCAATAATAAAAATATCAACTAAAATAAATTATTATTTCTCATATGCAAACCAGAAGAGAATTTTTTAGGCACGTGAATCGGTTAATTTAATACACGGTATAAACATTTATCTTAAGAATAATTAAATTGCATGTAACTAGACTTAATGTTTATAATATGCACTCAAACATATTAACAATTTTTCCACCAAAAACTATAATCATTGTAGAGAAGAATCAAGACGTCTCACATTATAATATCACAACAGCAACCAAAATCTATTAAACTTGTAACAATATTATTAAATCTATTCAAATACGTACGAACACATGGAGCACGAATATGATCATATCTAAATTAATTTATGCTGCCAGCAATCGGCTAGATCACAAACATTACTAGATGATAAATTTCACATCGGTGCAAGAAAAGAAAAAAACACCGTACTTACTAAGGGATAATATTTTATACTTATTAATAGAGTAAAAAGAAATAAGAAGTATGGAGAAACGAAAAATACAAAAAAAATCAAAAAAATTAATTGTGATGCTTTTTTCTGTGACACTCAAAAGCACGTTGCTAAAATTATTAGTGACTCATTGTGAAATGCATTTATTCAGCGTATCATTAAATATTGTGATGCGTTGAAGTATCGTTATATTTTTTTGTGACACTTTAAGATGCATTTCAATTCATACGTGTCACTAAATTTGTGACATATATTGATGTAGTAATTCAGTTTAGTGGCATATGAACGAGTCACAAATATTTAATAGCACCTTAAGGTGGAACAACTATTGCGACATTTCTTTACTTGTCATAAAATATGCACCGCTACTGATTTTTTTTTTGTAGTGATATAAAGGCAAAATTAATTTTAAAATTATTAAACAACAATAGTCTTTCCCTGTGGGGGTGAGAAAATATTGTTGCGGGATAAAGTTGAGAGAGGGGAGAAAGAGACAGCTAGTGTAATTTCTAAATAAACCAGGTTAAGAGCAATTAATTAAATTTTCCAGTTGTAGTACATATACGCATAATATATTTACCTTTTTATTACTAAAAAAAAGGAGTTCAGTACTGATGCATATTTTGTGACAGGTAAGAAAATGTCACAATATTTGCTCTACCTTCATGCGTTACTAAAATATTTAGAGAACATACATTTTTTATCATTATAAATGAGTTACTCGTTATATTTAACCGTGCATGATTCAACCACTATTGCTTCCGAAAACGTCCAACCTGTTACGGAGTACAATATTTGTTAACCAAGGATTTTTTTCGGTCTTCCCTAGAATGTTTAATTTAAAAATGACCTTTTCTATATTGTCTTTTTTTGGTCGAAAAATAGAACAATGTAAAAAATTAATCACAATATATTAAAATTTTATTGGAAGAAGAAGAAAATGCACATCTATAACTCATTTGTACAAAGTTTAATTAGTAAAAACCATTATCTAATTTAAATATTTTATAATTTTTATAAAAAAATGTATGATTATAATAAATATATATATTTATCATACACCGTGCAATGACATGATATTACAATCAAATCTTCAAAACTTTGATCATTTTTCATATTTGAAAAAAATTAGTTTTTAACCCTAAATTTTGGACGAAAGTGCAGAAATAACCTTGTAAAATCTAAATGTGGAAAAATAACCCTGAATTTTGTTGACCAAAATGTCAACAACCAAATTGGACGGAAATTGGTGAAGTGACCATTATACCCCTGAATTAAAAAATTAAAAAAATTAAAAATTGGAAAAGACATGAATAACTCTCTCTACTCCATTCTATTTGATTAGGGTTCTGTTGGGATCAAATTAAATGAAGAAAATGTTACTCGAAGCCCGGGAAATGCTGGGATGAGAAATGTGATCTCTTCTAAAATCCCGGCCTTATGTAGCGTTGTGTGGCTCCCGTCCGGCAAGTCCTGTCCGAGGACTAAGATAGCGTACACCGACATCATTTGAAATAGCATGGGATGAAAAATGCGATCCTCCACGTGATGTTCGAGGGGTGGCGGATTGGGGTTCCAGGGTGAGGTTGGGGTTGAGGCGAGCAACGGGGAGTGAGGGTGGTGGGTTGGGTCTCACGTGGAGGAGGGGGAATCGGTGGTGGGTGTAAGGAGCGTTGGTGGTGGATGGGGAGGGGGAGCTGCGGCGGCGGTGAGAGGTGGTGGCAGAACTAAGGTTTAGCGGCAGGGTAGGGAGCAGCGGAGAGAGATGGTGACGGAGAATTTGGAACCTGGGTTGTGTGTCTTGAAGTCTATTTTGTGACCAGTGGCGTTCTTAGCGGCGTAGTAGGTGAAGTCGAAAGACTCCGATTTGGAGTCGGCGACGTAAGATTTAAATATGTTGGTGGAGAAGTAGAGTTCATGCTGTAACCAGTGAATTCACGATAAACCTTATCGTTGTAGGGTCCGTATCTGGTGAAATCGGGTATCGGAATACCGTCACCGAAAGTGTAAGTTGCGAACGGTGGTGCCACTGGCTGCTGGTATTGGCCAATTTTTTTCTTGATCTGTGCTTTTTGGTACATCAGCTCCTGGGTTTTTGGCGGAGGCACAGCGGCGGTGCCAGTGGCCTGTGGTGACCATGGTGTGTTTGAAGAAGAAGAAAGAGAAGAAGAAGTCTAGGGGGTAGAATTGTCATTACAATGTAGCTTTGAGTACAGGGATATTTCTATCTTTTTATTATTAGTCAATGCCGGACTTGCATCGGTCAATGCCGAAAATCGGACAAATGGGTAAAACTGCACATTTTTACTAAAAGATAGGGTTTCTTCTGCACTTTCAAATTTTATAAGGTCATTCCTACACTTTCTCAATCTTATAAAGTTATTTTTGCACTTTTCCCTTCATATTATATGAAATTTGTATGCATGCAATGTTGATAAATCAAAGCAACAAATCAATGAATTATATATTTTTATAGAAATCAAAGCAACAAATCAAAGTTTTGAGTCATCCCTCTAAGCCCATTTATACTCTTCTTTTTCAGCTAAAAAAAGAAATTTGCTATGCCTAACTTTACAAGTCAAACTCTGCTGCTTCATTTTACTCCTCCAGTGCTTCATTCATCAGAATCTGCAGTCTGCTCTTCAGCTCCTTCTTTTCCCTCCATTCACACTCATTTTTCACATGATAAATCGAGGTTTCTTCCTTTAGTTCTTGCTGTTTAAATATTTCTCTCCAGCCAAATATTATGAAAGACAGTAGCTAGCTCCCCAAACATCTTCCCTTTTCTTCTTTTAACACACATGAACATATACTTCTTCAGTTGCCTCAGAGATGCATTTCTCTTAAACTGCAGCCCATCTACTACTTTCCTGGTGTACCTGCATTCAAAAAACAGATGTGTGAAGTTTCTTGCATTTCTCCACACAAACTGCAATCAGGTTGAGGCCCAATAACTCCAAACTGCAGCAGCCTATCCCTTGTTGCTAACTTACCATTCAGCAGTAGCCACAAGAAGAATTTCTTCTTTGAATGCATTTTCTTATGCCAGATGATCAATGCATTAGTCTTCAGAATAGACTCACCCTTCATCAGGTTATACACCTCATTAATTTTGAGCTTTCCCTTCTGGTCTGTACATCTCTGCAGCTCCTTGAATAATCGGCTTTTAAGACTAAGCAGCACCTTCCATACCCAGCTCTGTGACTCATTAACTTTACAGTCCTAGAAGTCTTTATCCTTTAGGTAGTATTCATTCAACCACTTTATCCACATAATGTCTTTCTTCATTTCTATGCCCCACATGTGCTGACACATAGCAGCCACATTCCATGTAGCTGGATCTCTGACTCCCATTCCTCTATGTTTCTTTCCTTTGCAGATAACACTCCATAAAGCAGCATTGAATCCCCTTTCTTCTTCCTCTCTGCCCCACAAGAAACTGGTACATATTTTTACAATTCTGATGTGCACACTCTCAGGGACCTTTATTATATTCACCCAAAACCCTGTGATTCTCATCAACACAATATTGATCAATTGCAGCTTACCTGCATGTGAGATATTTTTTTAACCCAATGTCTTGATTCTGCTTCTGACTTTCTCTATTAATCCTTAACAATCTTCCTTGTCCCATTTTACAATGGAAAGGGGGAGCCCTAAATATTTGATAGGGAAATTTTCCCTTCTCCACCTGTAATATTGAGGTAAGCTTTGTCTACTCTTCTTCATTCATCCTTGAGAATACAATCTTTGACTTCTTGTTGTTAATCTCCAGTCATGTCACCTTTTTGAAGTCTTCTAGTAAAATCTTTACATTCTCCACTGATTTTTTTGTTAGTAGCACAAAAGATCAATAGTCATCTACAAATAAGAGAGAATGGACTCCAGCCTTTCCACACCTTTGATGATAATCAATCTGTTTCTTCCCCACAGTCTTGTTTAACACCCTGGTCATGTATTCCATACATAGAACAAACAGCAGAGAAGACATAGGATCCCCTTTTAAACCCCTTTCTTAGCATCAAAAGATTCAGTATAGCATCCATTCAGAGACAGACAATAAGTTGAACTCTTTATACACCTAAGAATCCAATATATCATTCTACTAGGGAAGTTCAAGGCATTCTTCGAATCATTCAAGAAATCCCAATCTATGCTATCAAAGCCTTACTTATATCTAATTGCATTCACAGTTGGGCCCCATTTTTTCATTTTTGTATCTGTGGAGCAATTCATGTGCTAACAAGATATTGTGAACTATTTGTCTACTTTTTATAAAACCAGTTTGGTTTATGCTTATTATATCAGGCAATAAAATTCTCAATATAACACATATAATTTTAGTAATCAGCTTATAAATGGTGGAGCAAGATGCTATAGGTCTGTAGTCAGTACATACCTGTGGCACAACATTTTTTGGTATCAAAGCAATAACTCTATTGGTAAATTCAGCTGGAATCTTCTCACCTTCAAAGAAACCGTTTACTTCCTTTATCACATCATTCCCACCAATTTTCCAGATGTCTTTAAAGAACCGGCTGGTAAATCCATCTTTCCCTGGACTCTTTGATGAGTGTATCCCTTTTGGAGCAAGCCTTATCTCCTCTTTATTCAAAGGCTATATTGATATTGCTTCCTGGCTTAGGATTAATTTTCCTCCATAATCTGCAATGTTTCTGTCAAGTTTCCTGGGCATGATTTTGTTCCCCAGTTGCTGCTTAAAATGTCTCACTAGTTCAGCTTCAATTTCCTTTTGGTCTGTCAACACCTCTTCTCTGACTGGAAGTGTGATAAAACGGTTCTTCTTTTGTCTTGTCTTCATGGTCTCGTAAAATAGTTTAGATTGTCTATTACCATCACACAGCCACTCTAGCTTTGACTTCTGCTTTAGGAATTTGTATTCTGTCTCTTGCACATTTTCTAGCTCTTTTCTAGCGTTACTTTCCTTTTGCTGCTTTTCTATGGATAAAGGATCATCATTCAGCTCCTTCAAACAGGACTCCCATTCCTTTTTCTTTTCTTTTTTTTTTCATTTCCACCTTTTCTCCAATAGCTCCAAATTCTCTCCTGTTCAGTTTTACCAATGGCTTTTGTAAACCTTTAACACAGCAACCAAGTTACTTAGAGTATCCACATTTATACTGCTCCACACTTGTTTCACCATACCTTCAAATTAAGGAGATAGGGAACACATATTAAAGTATTTGAAATGTTTTCTAGGCCTTTAATTCCCAAATCAAATCTAATTATAAGTGGAAGGTGATTTGACATTACTTCACTTTTCACTTCACAAACTATTTTCTCTATTTGTTTACTCTATAACAGATTCACCATTCCTCTATCCAATCTGGTTATAATCTTTCAGCCCCAACTCTTCTATTGCTCCATGTATACACACTCCCATTGGTTTTGATTCCCTCCAATTCGAGAAACATCCACAGTGTCCTAAAAATATTCTTTCTCTCTTTCACTCATCATATCACATTCATTATCTATGGGGAATACTATCACTTCCATTTTGAAGATCAACATTCATTTCTTCTTAATAGTAATTCACAAAGAAGTTCAACGACCATTTGCAAACCTCATTGATAAGCACTTTAGACAAACAACGCCTAATGTCATTTCATCAATGGAATTATATACTAAGAACCATAAATTTTATAACTACAAGCATTAAACCAAATTCCTAGCCATTTAACCAAACAAAGCATTTATTAGACTAACCCAAGAACGAAAAACATTCATCATTCAATCTTTTATTGCTACCTTAGGACAAATATGATAACAAACAACATTAACATGCTCATATAGCAAGATTAACATCATTCGCCCAACAAGAAGTTCTAATTCCATGTTCTTGGAGTTTCATGTCAAAGAGCTAAGAAATTGTGCACATCTCTAACCTCCTAACACTTAATCGTACAAAAAATTTATATTCTCAAAACAATCCATAGCATAAATGAAGTAAACATTTAGATTAACCACAATAAATGCTAAATAACAAACGTTTGAAGGAAGAGTGAAATAGAGGTTCTTACTACATTGGTTTGGAAGCTTCAATTAATTTCTCCCAAGGAGTTTGCTACCCTAGATTACTAAAAAAAGAAAAATTACCTACAAAAACTATGAAAAGAGAGAAGAGAAGATCTAGGGTTTTTGAAGGGGGGATTTTAGGCCAAGAGAAAGATTGGAATGAAGATAAGATAAGGGGTATTTTTAGGACAAGAGTTGGTCAGAAGAATGCTAAAAAAGGGTACCAAATGAGTGGAGTGTGCTTGAAGGCTTGAGCATCCGGGCGTGGCGTGCACGAGGGCTGAAGCACCCGAGCAAGGAATGTGTGGGCTGCTTCGAACGGGTGCGAGATCAGGCGCGGGGTGCATATGTTTTACTCTGAGGCTGAATTTCTTCGCGCATGTGTGTGCTCAACAGTGTGGTTGAGCTACCAGGCTAAGAACCTGGGCCATGCGCCCAGTCTTCTTCACCTGGCTGGTCGGTCGCCCAATATTCGCATCGGTTGACCGAGCATCATTATTTAAATCTGGTCTTTTCTTTTACCATATTGTATTGGCCTTCACTTCTAAACCTTTATTTTCTTGTGAATATTCATTCTTTAATCTTTCATCATGAACATGATCATAAACACCTTAAACTAGAGACTTAGGATGTAACTCCTAAATCAACATCCTAACTTTCTTACCAACAAAGCATCAATTATTCTTATACAAAAGCTTATTCTATTACAAATATGAGTTTAAATGTGCTAAAAATGGATAAGCACATCACTCATAAGGATATAATTCCATTATATTCAATGTAGGTTACAAAATGAAGGATTTAGTTACGAAAACCGAAAATGGTTATCTAAACCCTTATGATTTAAACCTACCTAAATCTAGCTATATTCCAACAAAAGGATAATAAAATATATGTTAAATTATTCAAAAAAATATAGGCATTTGATGTCTCACCGTTGCCACATACTTGGCCTAAGTTAGAAGATCTGGAGTTCAATCCATGCCTTTGATAAGAGTAATTGTCCAAAATGGTACCCACTTTTAATCGAAATTCACAGTTTTGTACCCAAATTTTAAAAATGCGTCATTATGGTACCCGGATATACATTTATGTTCCAGAATGGTACC
>JAUOBV010562639.1:0-16586 GCA_032360425.1 Rubia occidens | reverse complement strand
TGAAGTTTCACTTTTCATCCCTCAAATATTGAGCAAACACGAAATGTTTTTATGTGAATTTTTATCATCTTTGTTATGATTTTCAAGGGTACATCGTTCATGCATTTGTTTTGGTTGTTTTGATGAAATGACTTACGTTACAAATTTATGTTTTGAGTAAAATGTGGTGTTTGTTGAAGAGTTTTTTAAAAAGTTATTTACTAGATGTATCTATTGAAAATACATGAAAATAAATAGTTAACCATATGAGCGGACACTATTCTGAATTCGGAAGTGCCTCCCAGCTTCATCTATTCGGGGGGGGGGGGAATACAAGCATAATGTCGACCCTATTTCTTCTTCTTTTGCTTCTTCGCCTTCTTCCTTTTTCTCTTGTTGATTTTCCACGCCCATCAATCCACATTCCTTCACTGTGGTGGATACGACCTAAGAGTTGCCACACACTAGTGTCATCCTCCTCGAGAAAAATAACCTGGGAGATGGAAATGACATTTAATTCCTGCATGAGGTTGTGCCAGTCATGAGATTTCAATCCAACCAACTTTAACTCTGTTAGGGAGACACATGAACCGATGTTGGATGAATATGCCCCCGGGAACTTGACACTATTCAACGTCTCTCAATAGAATTTCTTCTCTGACTCATACATCGAATAACATGCAGAAGGGAGGTAATAATCATCAACACTTTTTAACAGGTCCCAAAATTTTCTTAATCCTCTCCCATATACAACATACATGGCATCATCCAGGTTTTCATAATCCTCCCCCCTATACAACATACAATCATTCAGACATGCATGGATATTTTTCAATTCCAATCCCATAGGATAAAGAATCATTTTCACGGCATATGATCTGCTGGGCATTGGATTACCTCCGGGCAGAAATTCCCTTATCAAATGAAGATTCGCCATTATGCATTTATCAGTCCACCCATATTTTGTCTTCAAATTAATTTTATGTAAAGTAGCACTCAAAACATAATGTTTAGATCCCTCATACAATGTGATATATTTTGTTATTATGCAATGCTTCTAGGGCCTCGGGTTTACCATGGAATTCTCTAGCAACATCCTCCACCTTTTTGTCTAATTCATCCCGGACATCATCTACTTTAAATGTATGAACTTCATGGTTACCCTTCTCGACCTCACCGTGCCATACCCAATGAGTATAGCTCGTTTGAAAGCCTCTCATGATAAGATACTTGAGCATATTCTTCCTACCCAAATATACGTCATTCCTACAATCCTTACATGGGCAAAGTGCTCGTACAACGCTATTTTTTTTAGACATGTTCAAATGCTAGAGCAACAAAAGATTCAATCAAAGGGAGGTATTCCGGAGATTTTCTACGATCTCTACCTATAAGTTCAATTCGATCCAGAACAAACCACCTACGATGAAATATCATTTTCAAATCATTATGTAACACACAAAAAATCACCATTTCATTCAAGTTCAACTATATATACTCTATCATCAAAATCAAATTCGCTAGTTACCAACAAACAAAACCTACACAACACATTACAAATAAATGAAGATTTTATTTATTAAAACAATGAACATATAAAAAAACACACCTTAGGTTTTCAAGAAGCCCAATTGTTCATCTCATTCTAACCTAAATCTTCCCATTTCTTGAAAACTAATAAATGAGGGAATCAGGTCAGCTGCTTTTAATTTTGACCATTTTTTGGATTCCGAATTCGGAACTCATACTTATAAACACAAGACCCGATGTATCTCAGTTTTGATTGAGGAACAGTCTTCGAAAGTAGACCTGATAGAGGAACACGGGTCCAATTTGTGTTCCTCCACCGGAGAAAATCTGTACCAAGCATGAGCATGAGAAAATATGTCCACTTTCACCTTGTTCTTGCCCTGTGTTAGGGTGCAAGTTTCAGGGTTCTGTGGCTGCTCTGTATTCACACTTCAGGTGCTACCATATCTTTGGGACCCACCCTTTCTCTTACAATAAGTACATTTCGATTACAAGCCAGGCCCAGAGGTACCTGGTTTTGCGTGGGGAACATAATGGCAATGGCATCTTTGTCCTAAATAAGTTCAGTGAAGGCAGAGGAAGCGCTATCAATGTTGTTCGAATTGCACCATTACACAGTGAAAGGCTTACTTACGACCTCACGACAACACATGAAGGAACGTCTATCAAACTGCGATCACCCTTACAGAACCTTCCGAAATGGGAGGATTGCCAACCTGCAACGAATTTTCTATTTGCTCCTCACTGCTGTGCCACTTCCGACGGACAGCTATATCTGGAACTTCGAATTCGGGGACCTCAACAATCACCAATCATCCAACAGTAACTGTAGGGTTTATATCTCTTATCCGCTGCCATTGTGTTCGCCCTTATTCCTTTATAAATGGTTGGATTCAGTTTTGGATCATGTATTTTGCCTCTTTCAAATATTCCAGCAGCAAGTCTGGGTCTAACCGATTCTCTATACTAGACTTAATTTTCATTGTTAATTTTTAGAGGTTTTTCACTAGTGGAGAGTAAGTGGCCTATTAAAGGCAACAACCAAAGACAACTCCTTTGGGAAATCACCTTTGGAAAGATGCTCCGAACTCAGAACTTCACTTGACCCAGTAAATTTCCAAAGGCAGTTCAACCGCAATAGAACGCGGTAATTTGAGAGCCACATTTGATTGTTCTCAATCAAAGGCGTATGGTGTTATAACCGCCTTTAGTTGAGTTCAATTAAAGGAAGTTGTGTCAAAAATGACTTTGATCAAAGGCGGTTTCGATAACCGACTTTAAAAAATGAAAGCTTGGTATAACCTCCATTAATAGGTTCCGAACTCAGAACCTGTGTAGGATTCCTTAGGTTTCGAATTGGAACTTTAGTAGTGTGGTTCGGCCCTTGTGAACTTTCCAAACTTGGAACTGACTTCTGAACTCGGAAACATGGCTACTCTGGGTCTGGGCTTCACAGTGGGTTTCTCCCTCGGGTCTACTTTCCGGCTCCTCTTGAGTCAAAAGACGCTTCAAAAATGATTTAAATCACCGCTTGTTCCGGGTCGGAAAGTATTTTGGGTCCACTGGTTATGAACTTGGTCCTATGATTTGAATGACATATAAAGAGGAAACTGACTTCCAAACGCGAAACTATGGTCGGGTCCTATGGTAAAACATTTATTTCATTCATAATCCCGGATTTAAATAACCTCTATTTACATATTCGTTGTGTGTCAAAATACAAGACATGATCATACACTCTAACAAAAATGAATAGATAAAGTTAAGTAAGCAATAATATCTAGATATGAATAGAAATCACTAGAAATTAATTTCGCAAGAGGGCATGAATTAAATTTCTTGCCAAGTAATTTCTTGCAGTACAGTTGATATCATCTTGTGAATAGAGTTTGATCACCTTCGGAAAAAATTGTGAATAGCAAATTAGTTACAAATTTTATTGAACAATGAAGATACTAGATGTGTTAGACAATATGATGAGGATTCTGACTCTAATGGGAGTGACGATGGGGAAGACGATGGAGTTGAGTATATAACATCTATCAAGACAGCTGATCTTTGGACTAATTTTAGAAATTCAATATCTTAAATGATGTTCAACAACTACCGAGCTAGAGGTCGAGGAGATTGATCTGTATCGAGTTGATCATGTGATGTTCCATTATGTTTTTACACAATTATTTTCATAGGATCTAGGACCGTTGAGAAAATACTTATGTAACGAACTCATATTTAATTGGTGAACTATTTGTTTTCTATTTTTTATAATTATCATTTTATCATTGGAACAAGATGTTGGATGTCTTTTTGATCAATTATAAGTTACTCGATGTTTGATTAATACTTTAAAAAAATATGAATAGATTATAGTGCTATTTATTGATGATAAATTGCATTTGAAAATGGGATGAGTGAAATTTTGTCAACTGATGGCAGTGGAAGAGGTAAAAATAAGTCATTTTGGTCTAGTGAAGAAGATAAGGCACTCTTAGGAGCTTTGCATGAGTTAGCCACTGACCCTCATTGGAAATGTGAGAATGGGTTTAGAAATGGCTACATGATTTGTTTGAAGAAATTAGTTGGTAAGGAAGTGCCTGGTTGTAATTTGAAAGCTACACCTCACATTGATTCTCGACTAAAGACTTTAGTTAGCAAATTCATAGTCATCCTTCAAATGTTGGGAACAAGTGGATTCAAATTGGATGATGAGAGACACGTAGTATCTGTGGAAATATCGGTGTACGATGAATATTGCATGGTAAAATAATTTTAGATTATATTTTTATACAAAATTGATTTCATTGAACTTTTTATACGCTTATATCATCACTTTTTCAGGCTCATCCTGTATGCAAGAATTTTTATGGAGTATCCATTCCTCACTACAATATCATGGTTGAAATTTATGGTAAATACTATACAACTGGAAAGCTTGCTGAGAGATTTGAAGATGTTGTAGGGAACATGGAAAAGGAGAAAAGTGTGCATGTTGACATTGAGTCGATTGGTGATGGTGGTGAGTCTCAAACTGTTGAGCCACACCTCCACTGAAGAAAGTTAAAATAGAGAAGACTTATAAAAAGAGGAAAAGTGCAAAGGCGACTGAGAGTTCTAGCAACTCAGAACTAGCAAGCTTGCAGCATTTTACGAAAAAAATGAATGGTCATCTTCGACAATGGCTTATGTTTAGGTTCGTGCTAATAATTGTGAGAAATACATGGATGATAAGTGTAACAAAGTTTCGGGGGAGTTACTTGAATTCGATAGCTTATCACCAAGTGAGGCGATGGATGCAGCAAAGATTCTTACAGCTCAGCCAAACATATTAAATATCTTTTTCAGCCATCCTACTCAGTTGAAAAGGCAATATGTGAAATCTTTACTTGGTTCAGATGCTTCTGGTGGTGGTGGTGATATTTAGAGGGCATATAGTTTTCGATGTTTCATTTTAATTTTAACTATTTTATTAGATAAATATTATGTTGGTGGATATCATACATTATGTAATATTTTGGATTTGCAACAATTTTATGATTTTTGAAAAAAATAATATTGAATTCGATAGTTATATCCCTGGGAAGTCCATTCTTAAAATATTTATGCATGTAGTTTTTTAACATCATTATTATAATTATAAATAGATTTTTATTTTTTTAATCACATACGAAATAATTTATACTTATATATGTTAATTTATAAATAATGCTAAAAACTAATATTTTTCCCTAGTGTGAACCAAATAGTAACAAAGGGAATGAGAGAGAATTCAATTCCATTTCCATAACTGAACCAAACATATTTAAAAAATCAGGGTCCTTTCCATGCGTGAACCAAACGTCCCCTAAATAAGGACCTTTTCCAACATATAGCAACTTTTTATTAAGTTTAAATTCTAGTAACTTTTCTAGTATTTTCTCCCAATAAAAGAGATAGCAATTATTATGGGACAAAGTATTGGGAAAGTATGGAAAGAAGGGTTTAATTATAATAATAAAAAAGTTAGGGGTTTATAATCTATAGTAAATGTAAGTGAAACATTCGAGTTTTGATTATACACATTTCATATTTAAAGTAAAACATATAAATTATATGAGTCTGTCTCCTGCGAGACTGTCTTACGGTAAGACCATGGACTAACTATAATTTAAGGCAAAAGGAAAAACCATTTTTGGGGGTCATAATACAAATATTTTGTTCTCGGTATACGCAAAAAGGTAGGAGGACTAACCTGCAAATAACAAAAAGAAAGAAATGAAACCCAGGCTTGAAAGAGGCGCAACACGAAAAACATGCTTCAAAATCTTCATAAGAGTCTCAACTGATCAGAAACTCTTCAATCCAATGCTTCAAAACCTTCAAAGATCTAATGCTCAAAATCTGAGATCAAAAACAAAAATGAGATGAACAATGTCGATCAACAAATAATCAGGTTTGAGATTCAACACTACAAAATTGAATCATTTTTAATTTCGTAACTTTTATAGATTTTGCATATCGGTAGATTAAACGATGTGCAAAGAAGAGGAAAGAAAAATTGAAGATTCATCAACATGAGTTTTGAACATCTAACAACAAATTACTTTGGTAAATGATACAAAAAATGAAATTGAACAAAATTCTGTAAAAGGTAAGTTTTCTCTACCAGAATTTTCATATGAAAATTATTTAAGCTGTAATTTTTTAATTCTGAATTCAATAATCAAAACTACTGACACAATAAATTAGAAACGAGTGATCTTTCAGCTCAAATTCCTTGTGAATGTTTTGATGTTTACATTTGATGCTTTGTACCAGTATATAGAGATAAAGCCCATTGTTATCATTCTGTATCAGAATGTGACCTGAATAAATTGTTATGTGATGTTGCTAGTATAGAGATTAATGTTTTACTGGAAGTGCTTGATCCTTGTATATCTGATGCCACTTGTTAATTATTATTAGTTGCTAGAACTGGTGTGTGATGTTATAAACAGAATGAGTGATATGCTTATGCTCAGTGATGGCACATGATGCTTAATGATAGCATAGGTGACCACTCTTGCAGTTCTGAGTCAGAATATGACCTGCATATCTCGCTATGTGATATTACTATTATATAGATTGATGTTTTAACAAAACTGCTTGATGTTGGTATACCTCATGCCAACTGTTATTAAATATTGCCTGATTTAATTGATCTCTAATTCTATTATCAAACTGAGTGATCTGTGATTTTATTAACAAATCAACCAGATGATTTTCCTAATCTCTTGGAGATAGATGCAAGAGATTTTTTTTACAATGAGTAAGAGCAAAAGAACTTGGGAAGAGTTTGAAATATTGTATCGAGCACATGCAACCGTGCTTGGATTTTTTGTATAGAAATAAAAAAAAACAAGACAGTCAAACCAGAGAGTGATTAAGGAGAAATATTTCACATGCTCATGTGAATGTAAGTCATTTTTAAGAACTAAACCCACAGCTACTATACAACCACACAAAAAGAGAAAGAAAATTAAAGGGGTTTCCAATGATAAGAATTGGATGCAAAGCTCAGATCAGGATCAAGCTTGTTGATGAAATGTGTGCAAAATCAAGCACCACTTCATTGATCATAACCATGAGTGCACACAATCTAATTGGAAGTACCAGCATCGTAAGGAACAGAGAATTAAAAATGAGAAAGCAAAAGCAATTGAAGCTATGGAAAAGGAAGGTCTCAAACCAGCAACAAGTTACAAGTATTTAGCATGCGCTGCCAAAGGAGAAGAAAATGTTGGGCACACAATGGGAGATCAAATAAATTGTGAACATGTAAAGAATGGATACTATGTAAGGGGGATGCTTAGAATGTCATAGATGAGTGTTATCAGATTGCAGTTGTCGAGGAAGACTACTTTTTCAGAGTCAAGCTGGATGATGAAGGAAAACATACTTCACTCTTTTGAAGGGACTCGATGATGAAAGAAGATTACATGCTCTATAGTGATGTTGTGATTTTCGGCACTACTACCATACAAACAAGTATAATCTCATTTGTGCTCCAACTGTTGGGATAAACAATCACTGGAACAATGTAATGTTTTGTTGTGTTTTTATTGGAGACGAAAAGGATGAAACTTTCGTATGGCTACTGGATTTATTCAAAATATCAATGGGAGGAAAACAATCAGTGACTATATTCACTACCACTATATCAAAGAAAATTAAAGAGGTATTTCTACGTTAAGTTTGATGATTGATGTTTCAAGTTATGTGTTTGATCTGTTATACATTAGAGTTGATATTTTAAGTCTTCCATTGGTTGATGTTTTTGGACTATTGACTAACATGTTATATTATTCAATTGATGTTTCATTAAAAAGGTCTAACCTGGTAAGTTATTCAGTTCATGTTCTAATTTTTTTTTTTACTTATCATTATCCGACTGGTGATGGAAATAATTTGATGTTCTAAATCATCAACACAACCTGATTTAGGACACCTGAGAACCCCATCATGGGAATATGAAGAATTTCTCTTAGTTTTGAAACTGCAACATGAGCATCCTACATTTAGGATTGAGGTTCCATATGCAGTACATTATCTTTTTAAAAAACTGGTTGATGATGCATCTACTGAAATTTTCGTTTCGTAGGTATTCAAAGACACAAAACATAGTATCTTTTTATGGCAATTTAAACGAAACACCAGTAGTCACTATGGTAAAGTAAAGAGTGGTGACAAATTAATAATGACATTAAACCACTATTTGAAAGGTATTGCAAATAAATAAGAATTTGAAAGTAGTTGGAATTCCATGATAGAAACCTACCACCTGCAGGACAAAGATTGGTTCAAACGCTTGTACGAACTCTGACATAAATGGTGTACAACATTAAGCAAGAAAATCTTCTCAACTAGCACTTTGTCATCACCGCATAGTGAAAGTACAAACAAAGCAATCAGCTTCAATGCTTCAAAAACAACCAACTTGACACAGTTTTTTGCAATCTTTGGGGGAAAATAGTAAAAAGTTAGGGAAGAATGGAGACAAGCAAGGAATATAGCGGATCAATAGGAAAACCAAGAGCAGCGGTGGAAGGGCCCAGATTGTTGTAGCAAGCTGGAAACGTACACACTCTTGAACATTTCAAAGACTTCGAAACAGAATGGAAACTGGCGATGACGAGTATAGTGGATAAAATCTTCAACACGAGCTATGAAGATTTATACAATGTCAACCAGAAAACAATGAAAGAAATTAGAGAATGTTTATTACAGAATCGGGGATGGTAAGGTGGATATAAAGTGCTCTTACAAATACTTTGAAGAGGTAAGGCTATTGTGTTTCCAACGTCTTCGTGTGTTCCACTTGTGCACCATCACCATAATACCTGAAGATTATATCCTCAAGTGATGAACAAAGATGGTAAAGAGGGAAATATAAAACAAAGAACTTGGAGATGCATCCACACAAAACAGCGAGCACAACAGTGAGATGAAAGTTAAGATATCATGGCGTCATGAAATACTCATAAAATACTACAATTTAGTATTGAAATGTGAATATGACAGAAAGTTGTAGAACACTTGAGGATGGTTTGAACAAAGATTCATCTATAGTGTGTAAGCTACTTTCTGTAACATATTAAGACAAAACAAAACAATCAACGACAAACTGTGCAAGGGATTCACACAAAAAAAGTGCTCCTGAACTCCTTGATCCAAAAAGAGCAAAAAAAATGAAGAAGTAAGATATTGAAAGGAAAGTTTGAGAGGAAGAAGCCAACGAATAATGAATTTTGGTCCAAGACTCCAAATGCCTACATCATCTGAATTAGAGATGACCAAAGTTAATGAAGGGTGTGTTTTGAACTTGTAGAACAAATACGAAGTTTCACTACTGTCATTTGATGTTACACTTTTAAGAACTGAGTATTTTTAAATAAATATTATTTCTCAACTTAGTGTAATGCAAAAGGTTTATTGTGGGAATCATTTTAAAGTTAGCTGGTTTCTATAAATTTTTTGTTTAAGTAATGAAATTTATTTTGCTGAAATATGATGTTTAAATTTAAAATTTAGTCAACTTACAGATATAAAATGATCATTTAATTAGAATTTTACATTCAGTATACTAAAGTTACAACTATAACATGTGATATTGTTTACCGATAAACTAAACAACTGCTAAAAATGTGATGTTTTAATTTTAAAACATAATGTTTAAGCACTAATGAAAAAAAACTCGACAAAAAGACTAATGAGATTTACAACATGGAAAATGGACATTATTATCAATAAACTAAAACATCAAAATATGTTCTTGAATTATCACTAAATTACTTTAAAAGGTCAACTTCCAACCAGAATTCAAAAATTAAATGTCAACTTCCAAATAGAATTTAAAAAACCACCTAAAAATCCATATCCAAAAGCAACAACACTTTCTAAATCATCCAAAACCAACAATCCATAAAACATCAGCTGACAGTACTAAAAGCATCATCCACAAAAACAGGTTCATCACATCATAAAAAAAAACTCCTAATTCTTCTTTGGTCCCTTTTATGACTTTTCAGCATGCTCCCCGCCCCCTTCCCATTTCTTTTGAATTATTTTAGCCTTTTCAGGAATAGCAACAGAAGAACCTGCAACTGCTATGTCATCCAAACTGTTAAGGTCAAGGTCAAAAGAAGGTTCAGGTTCTGTCTTCAGTGTTGGAACTTCAGGAGAGTACTTCTACATGGATTTTTTAAAAATAATTTCATCAATTTGATCAAAATAACAATCACTAAATAGGAATTCCAGTGAACACACAAGAATTAGACGAACTAATTTTTTGGAAGGAACTGGATCGTTTCAACCTAGCTTCATAATTTCAGTGACATGCGATCTTGTAACAATTTCAATGTTCCTAGTGAACCTCATCGAGCGCTCAGCAACATCCTAAAAAATACAAAATTATTACTCATAATTGAAACATCATATGAGAAGCAACAAACACAATATAAATAAACACTTACAGAAGGTGCTTCAGCAAGAATCTTCATATCAGAGGTAAATCATCGGGAATTTCCAAGACTACATAGTAAGAGGTATTCTCGGCAGTGCCAAGACCTAGTCCTGATCCTGCACACTTTAGTTTTCCCATGGTATTCAAAGAAACCTCATTGTCGCTCATCAAGCAAGCATCAAAACCAACACTTCCAATGGACTTACACTTAACCTTCACCTTTTCATCAAAATGGTGGACTAAGAAGAGAGTAGTAGGCTCTAGAATTCCTTGAAAGGAAAATCTATATAGATAGCAGATCAAAGGGACAACCACACAACCATTTAGAGCATCAAACGACCCATTGTTATAACTCTCTACAGCATCACAAAAAAATTTCAACACAAAACCACACTAATCCTAGTTCCTGATCTCACTCTCCACAACCCTCGACAGCTTAAAATCAACAGTACACCTAGATGTAGGACTAAGGAAATTGCACAGAACATACATAAAAAATACTTGTTAAACTCATCACGTCCTTCAGTTAACAGAGAAAACTTACCTAGCAGCCTATCCCGTGAAATATTGTTATGCTTATCAGTCCCTAGTTACATCTTCCATTTTCTCCTCAACTCCATTCTTTATTCTACCCCTTCCTAGAATTACTAACTTCTAAAACCTCATTTTCGCTTATAACCAAGCACAAAGAATCATAGATTATCCTTAGTAATGTAAAACTTATTACTACCTATGCGCTACAAGCGACTAATGGGATTTATGTTTGAGACCATAAACATAATAACATTTTTCAGCAAAAACCCAAAATTAATCTTCAGTAAACCTTCAAAACCTATCTCAGTAACTGAATTGATCTGCTGAGCAGTTAATGACTTCACAAGCTTAAGAATTTTACCAAGACTACACTTTGTTGAGTAGCACCTCTTCGAGCTGCAAAAAAAGCAACAATAAAAAAGTCTGAAAAATATTTTTAAACTGTAACAAAGTTCACAAAAATACCTTGATCCATCATTGATTCCCTTAAAAACTTTGGACTTCCCAAGTCCTCCAACCTCCTCTCTAGACCTCTTATGAACAACTCCACCTTTTCCAACAAAATTTGTTTTATCGGCAACAATAACTTTCACACCTTTCATCATCAGAATCTGATTCACCATCAAACTCCTCAACAACTACCTCAACTTCTTCATCATAATCTGATGAACCATCATATTGTTCTCCAATATCCTCAGACTCTTCCTTTGCATCATCAGACCTATCTGATGCATCATCATCCTTCTCCTCACTCTCTAACTTGTTGTCACCGTCTTCATCCTCGCTATCTAATTCGCTAACAACATCATCTTCAGGTTGTTCTGAACCCTAAAAAAATCTAGAATATTCCTCCTTGTCAGATTCTTCATTTTCATCAGAATTTTTTTCTGCTTCACCAGCCTCTCCATCTTCCTCAGCATCATTTGCATTTTCATCTTCACTGTCTAAGTTGTATTAAGATTCTGAGCTAACTTCATTTTCAGACCCCCTCATCGGTTGCCTCCTTTTCTCATCATCCACAACAACTTGATCATCATGATAGGTATTTGCAATTGGAGACGTAACTGTTTGAGATTGAAAGAGGGCAGTACTGAAGATCTCTTCTGCAAAATAGAAAAAATAAAATAACAGTTAAATAAAGGTGTAACATAAAAATACCAAAGAATTTTTAATCTAACATAAGAGGGTTACAAAATTAAGATTACCAAATAGAAGATTAGCAACACCCGCATCAGTCAACATAGATTTAAAACGAAGCTTTGAATAAAGCTTCTTGGAAACTGGAAAAACATTTTTCAATTTGGGTGGCAGAAACAACACCTACAACCATCTTAAAGCAAAAAAAAAAAAAGACACAATAAGATTACAAAACAAGTAATATAAAAAATACAATAATTCAAAGGGAAAAATTACCATCTGTATTGAAAGATTTCTCAATATGAACGAAAAAATTTCTAGCACCCTCGCTACATTAAAAGAAACATCAGAGCATATTATTAAACAGGAAGCAGTAAAATAATAAAAATCAAATCAAAAAATTAGTATTCCAATATATATATATTGTTACTTTTTTGGCAGATTTTCTAATTTGTACAGCTGGAACTGGGCTAACCACCTTATCTGAATTAGATAAGACATCAAAGCCAGACTACTAAACAGGAAGTAGCAAAAAATAAAACAGCAAAACTCATAAAGACGTATTAAAAGAAAAAAAAATACTATTTTCATCCTTTTTAGCAGATTTTTTAGAGGAACCTTGACTAACCACATTATCTTAATTAGATAATATATTAAAACTAGATTACTGAACAGAAAGTAGAGAAATAATAAAACATCAAAACTCATAAGTATTAAAAAATATTGTTACCACTTTTAAAAGATTTTTCAGTCTCAGTTGAGACTTGAATGACATGCTTATTCGAATTATATGAAACATCAAACCATATTAAGAAAAGGTAAAGATAAATTAATAAGATAAAGTCTCAGCAAAGGCAGCCTTTCCAAACTTATGGACAGTCCACCGTGGTTTTTTACTTTATATGTTGTAATTTTTTTATGAAACAAAATATTTCATTTTAAAAGTTAAAACAAGTAATAATATGTATTTGAATGTGAAAATATAAAAATAATTTTTTAAATTTAGTATGTAATTTAACAAATGCAGTGTATAAGGTAAAAATAAATGGCATGTCCATAAGCTTTTGGATAGGCCGCCTGTGAGGAGGTCCACTAAATTAATAAAACATCGACTGAAGAAAAAATCATAAGTGGAAATATTACCAATTGACTTGTTAAATGAAACAGATGAGACTTGGGTGGAATGAACATTGATAGCATTCTCTTCTAAAAAATATGAAATGCCAAACAAAATTTAAAACAGGTAGTATCAAATTAATTTTAAAAAATCATATAATAAAAACACAGAATTTAAATTTAAATAATACCTTTGCTCTGAGAATCACTGTCACGCTCACCAAGGACTTACCAGTCAAAAGTTTCACTCATTTAACATCAACTTGCTTAAAACACATCTTTCGTATTTTTTCCTTTGGGCACAGGTGCATCAGGGACTGAATTAGGACGATCGGAAGCTTCTGTAGATGCTGGATAAAAAACATCATTTAGGTAAAAACTTTAGATCTAAAATTCAAGATAATCATATAACTAGAACAAATTATCATTAAACATATATAGAACACCCATATAAAAACCGAGCAACATCATTTTGCATAAAAATAACAACAAAAATGCAGACATATGAAAAAGAAGAGAAACCAGCACACATACATCATAATATATTACTCCTAAAGGGAATGAGAGAGAATTAAATTTCCTTTCCATAACTGAACCAAACAGATTTAAAAAATCAGGGTAATTCCTTTCCTTTCTATTCATTTCCCTTTCCTGATTCCTTTTCCTTTCCCTGCTTGAACCAAACGACCCCTAAATAAGAACCTATTCCAACATATAGCAACTTTTTATTAAGTTTAAATTCTAGTAACTTTCCTAGTATTTTCTCCCAATAAAAGAGATAGCAATTATTATGAGACAAAGTCTTTAGAAAGTATGGAAAGATGAGGTTTAATTAGAATAATATAAAGTTAGGGGTTCATAATATATAATAAATGCAAGTGAAACATTCAAGTTTTCATTATAAACATTACATATTTAAAGTAAAACATATAAATTATATGAGTCTTTCTCTTGCGAGACCGTCTTACGGTAAGACCAGGGACTAACTATAATTTAAGGCAAATGGAAAACCATTTTTGGGGGTTATAATACAAATATTTTTTTTGGTATACGTAAAAAAAGTAGGAGGACTAATCTAAAAATAACAATAAGAAGGAAAAGAAACCCAGGTTTGAAAGAGGCGCAGCACGAAAAACACGCTTCCAATTTTTCATCAGAGTTTCAACCGACCAGAAACTCTTCAATTCAATGCTCCAAAACCATCAAAGATCTAATGCTCAAAATCTGCGATCAAAAACAAAAAATGAGATGAACAATGTCGATCAACAAACAATCAAATTCGAGATTCAACACTACAAAATTGAATCATTTTTTAAAAATCCACAATCAATTTTCATAACTTTTATAGATTTTTCATATCGGTATATTAGACAATGTGTAAAGAAGAGGAAAACAAAATTGAAGATTCATCAACATACATTTTGAACATTGAACAACAAATTACTGTGGTAAATGATACAAAAAATGAAATTGAAAAATTCTGTAAAAGGTAAGTTTTCTCTACCATAATTTTCATATAAAAATTATTTAAGCTGTTTTTTATTATTTTGAATTCAGTAATCAAAACTAGAGACACAATACATCAGAGAAAAGTGATCTTTCAGCTCATATTCCTTGCAAATGTTTTGATGTTTACATTTGATGCTCTGTACCAATATATATAGATAATACCCACTGTTATCATTATGTATCAGAATGTGACTTGAATAAATTGTTATGTGATGTTGCTAGTATAAAGATTAATACTTTAATGAAAGTATTTGATCATTGTATATCTGATGCCAATTGTTAATTAATATTATTTGCTAGACTTGGTGTGTGATTTTATAGACATAATGAGTATATGCTTATGCTCAGTGATGGTACATGATGCTTAATGATAGCATAGGTGACCACTCTTGCAGCTGTGAATCAGAATGTGACCTGCATATCTCGCTATGTGATGTTGCTATTATATAGACTGATGTTTTAATAAAAGTGTTTGATGTGTGTATACCTCATTCCAACTGTTACTAATTATTACCTGATTTAATTGATCTGTGATTCTACAAACTAACTGAGTGATCTGTGATTTTATTAACAAATAAACCAGATAATTTTTCTAATCTATTGGAGATAGATGCAAGGGAATTTTTACAAGGAGTAAGAGAAAGAACTTGGGAAGAGTTTGAAATATTATATCAAGCACATGCAACTGTGCTTGGATTTTTTGTAAGGAAGTCAAAAACAAGATAGGCAAACCAGAGAGTGATTAAGGAGAAATATTTCCCATGCTCGTGTGAATAAAAGTCATTTGTAAGAACTAAAACCACAACTACTATACAGCCACATAGGAAGGGAAAAATAAATTAGAGTTTCTAGTGATACGAACGGGATGCAAAACTCATATCAGGATCAAGCGTGTTGATGAAATGTTGTAAAAAATCAAGAACCACTTCATTGAGCATAACCATGAGTGCACAAGATCTAATTGGAAGTACTAGCATTGTAGTGAATGGAGAATTGAAAATGAGAAATCAAGAGCAATTGAAGCTATGGAAAAGGCAGGTCTCAAACCAGCAGCAAGTTACAAGTATTTAGTATGCGCTGTCAAAGGAGAAGAAAATGTTGGGGGCACAATGAGAGATCAAATAAACTGTGAACATGTACATAATGGATACTATAGAAGGGGGATGCTCAGAATGTCATAGATGTGTTTTATCAAATTGTAGTTGCCGAGGAAGACTACTTTTTCAGAGTCAAGCTGGATGTTGAAGGAAAACAGACTGCACTCTTTTGGAGGGACTCGATGATGAAAGAAGATTACATGATCTATAGTGATGTTGTGATTTTTGACACTGCTTACCATACAAAGAAGTATAATCTCATTTCTGTTCCAACTGTTGGGATAAACAATCACTGGAACAATGCAATGTTTTGTTGTGTTTTTATTGGAGGTGAAAAGGCTGAAACTTTCATGTGCCTACTGGAGGTACTCAAAATATCAATGGGAGAAAAACAATCAGTGACTATATTCATTAACCAGGACTTGCCTATGTCAAAGGAAATTAAAGAGGTATTTCTACGTTAAGTTTGATGATTGGTATTTCAAGTTATGTGTTTGATCTTTTATATATTAATGTTGATATTTTAAGTCTTCTGTTGGTTAATGTTTTGGGACCAGTGACTAACCTGTTATATTATTCAGTTGATGTTTCATTAAAAAAAGTCTGACCTGGTAAGTTATTTAGTTCATGTTCTAAATATTTTTGTTTTTTTCTTATCATTATCCGACTGGTGATGGAAATAATTTGATGTTCTAAATCATCAACAC
>JAUOBV010562352.1:0-16633 GCA_032360425.1 Rubia occidens | reverse complement strand
TTGTGGCTATGTGTATTCATATATATACTGAGTACAAAGGGTATACAAAACCGAATTAGATATGAAAAAAGATATATACAAAACCAATCAATAAGGGTATTTTTTTTACCTGATTCTAATTCATTTAATATTCTATTAGCAAACTACCCTAATTTTTTCCCTTGAGACCTTTGATCTAAAAGCATATATTTTGGTCCAGTGACCACCATTGGAGACTCGCTCTAAGTACCAAGGATGTTGGGTCATTCTAGTTAATACAAAGGAGAGTGTATGTTGTGAACAGATTAAACTTTAGATAGGGGTTTTTATAAAATTCTAACTATATTCGAGGTTCAAAAACTCTAATAATTTTACAGGGACCTATATCTAGTAATTTTTACAAGGATCTATCGCTAATATTTTTCAGGAACTTTTTTGTCCAATTTTTTCCATCATTTTTCCGTCATCTGTAATCTGCAAAAATTAAAAAATTTAAAAAATAATTTTTTTAAATACAAAAAATCAATATGATCATCGAAATTAAAATTATAAAACAACAGCAAAAAATTGCATAACATCAACAAAAATCATAAAATATCGCTAAAAATTGCAGTAAAAAATAATTAAAAAATTCGTTGACTACAATTAACGAAACATCAACTAAAAATCATAAAAACATCAAAAAAAACTTAAATTATCAAAAACAAAACTACATACATTAACATATATCACCCAAAAGCTAAATACATCAATTCTTATCATCTAAACTTCACCGTGAAAATGGAAAACGTCAATGTAAGGGGAAAAACACTACAAAACATCAACCATATCAACTAAAACTCACCCGAAAAAAAAATCAACATAGAGAAAAACACTAAAAAAATTTAAAAAGAGAGAGACTACGGTACCTCAAGAGTATAAATTATTCAATCTCAAAATCATAAAACATAGACATTTTTTTAAACTACAAATATCAACCTATATCACCATCAACTCCTAACACCTGAACCTCATCCTAAAAATAAAAAAAACATCAGCATAAGAAAAAAAACACTGCAAACATCAACTCTTATTACCAAAAGGTCAACCGGAAAATGAAAAATATCAACATGAGAAAACTAAAAAAAACTACAAATATCAATCCATATCACCAAAAAAAATACTCCCTCCGTCCATTTTTTAGTGTCTTACGTCACTATTCATCAATAAAATTGATGTTATTTGTAATGTAAATATATATATATATATATAAATTTGAAAAATATCACATGAAATTCTACTACATTCATCGTAACACATATTTTTAGAATATTTAATTTTCAGAATTTTTTTAAACATAATTTAAGATATTAAAATCATAAAATCATCATTGAATATTGACAAAAGAGGAAGTAAGACACTAAAAGAGGGACAGAGGGAGTACAAAACATCAACTCATATCAATTAAAGCTCACCCGAATAATGAAAAATATCAACATAAGAGAAAAGAATTACAAACATCAACAAAAAACTACAGTACCTCAAATATAAAAATTCTTTTAAAAACGGACCTATATCACCAAAAATAAAACTACAAAACATCAACTCGTATCAATTAAACCTCACCCGGATAATGAAAAAATCAACATAAGAGAAAAAAGCTACAAACATCAACAAAAATCTACAATTCCTCAAGAATAAAAATTCTTCAAAAAAAAGGACTTGGTGCGATTTGAACCTCTAACCTCAAAGCCTAGAGAAATAACCACAAAGACTGATTATTGAACATATTGAATCTAGTCAAATAATATTAAATCTCAACATGTACATCAAGAACATTAATACTTCAAAATAAAGGTCACAGTGAGATTCGAACCTCATACTTCTCACCTCAACAACGCGAGCGCTAACCACCAAACCAAACAATCTTCGTTGTCAATAATCTCAGTTAAATAAATATTAAATTTCAGCAAGTTTTAAAAATATTAAATACAATATTAAGTCTCACCTCATGAAGCAGAACCTCAATTCACCTCGCCCATCGCCACGCCCGTCAGCACGTGCAAACACGCACGATCTTCCTCTTCACAGAGGCGCGTGGATCTCACGCGCTTGAAGGAAAACAACAACGCCTCACCGTCGCCTAAAGGAAAACCTCAGACACCTGAAAATCACCTTGTTCGCCTGAAAACCACATCGCATCGCCGTCACCTAAAGGAAAATGGCAGTCGCAATGATTCGCCTTGTCGTCGCCTGTAATAAAATTGCAGTCGCAACGCCTCGTCGTCGCCAATGCCTCTCAAAGTGCTCCGGTGTCAAATTGCAGAAGAAGAAGAAGATCACTCCAATGTGGCTCCTTCTCTGTCACATAGATCTGCCAATAATCGTTACCGCGAACCATAAGAAGAAGCGCGGTAGCGATTTTGAATTGCAGAGCCTATGGTTTCTCAGCGTCGAATTGCAGAGAATTCCAGTGAGATTCCGGCGGAGGCGGTGGAAATCGGAGGAATCCGGTGGTAACTTTTGGCCGGAGGCTATTTCTATTCAGATGAGGAGGAAAGAAAAATGAAAGTTATGATTTTTTTGTGATATACTTAGAATTTTCATCATTGCATAGTAGGTCCATAAATTTATTTATTAGCATATTTTAGTAAAAATTAAATTCCAAATAAAACTTTTTATAATTGCACTATAAACCCTAATCTAAAGTTTAGTCTGACTAAAACAAGAGTTTGTGGATACCAAATAGTTCTAAAATAAAAATTACTTTAAAATTTAACAAATAATTACTATAAATACGGACATATGAGGAACACATTACAGCAAGTGAAAAGAAAAGAAAATGCAGTCTCGTTGTTCAAAAAAATTTAAAAAAATAAAAAAGGAAGTGATTCATCCTCATTCATGATCAGGTAATAGAGTACAAAGTGTAATAGAACATGCTAACTCATTTGCTTCTGCCACTTGTAATCTATCTACCTTGACAATTCTTAACTTTTGGAAAACCATCCCTAAAACCACCATTTACCATTTATTTCAAGTCTGCTGGGATGTGAGGGTTTATAATTCAAATGTTCTTGTAACCCGTTACCCGTCTATGTTCACATTTCATTTCCTACCAAAGTAGTTGCACCTTCAATTTTCTCTCTCCATATTTCATGCAGAGCCGGCTATGAGAGTGTGTAAGTGGCTCTTTTGAATAGGATCCCAAAATTTTTGGCTCCCCAATAGGTTTGGTAGAAATATTGAAAGGAAGCAAGAGCGAAGTGCATTTGTAATTTGTCCCTCATCGATAGTTTTAGAAAATATTAGGTAGAAATTACTTATAAATAGGGTATCGCTCCACCCTTTCATTCAATGGTCAGCAAGCCCAAATTGAGAATATGACATCCAAAAAATGGGTTTTCAAAGGATCATTTTTTAAGTTTTAAAAATTACCTACTTATGGGTTTTTGGTTTGGACAACAACAAACAATGTCCAAACGTTCAAATTATTCGGTTACTCAGTTTGAATTCAATTTCAAACCGAAACCGAATTTTAAATTTGGTTATGAGAATTTGGATTATTTGTATTATTCGGGTCAGTTTTGGTTTTGGATCTTTTAGGGAAAAAATTGAATAAACCGAATTGAATAAAGTGAAAACCAATTAACCCAAATTTTGATAATTTTATATTAATGTATTTAAGGGTCTCATTATTTATTTTGCACAGTACCTCCAAATTGTCCAAAACGGCCATAATTACATGCTTCGTTTCTTCCTAGTATAGCGTCTAAAGAATCCAAAAAGATTTTCCGTTAAATACATCTAGAATATAAAGAATCATTCGCAACGGAATTAAGGCTAAAATGATTCCAAAACTATTCTTTACCTTTTGGATTTGGCAAATACGCGTTTTCTAATAAAAAAACAAATCGAAAGATGCACCCCGTTTCACTTGATTCCCTTTCCTTCTTTCTTATTTGTGAATAAACTCCTTACTTGTTAATAATCTCCTATTTAACACCCCAATTAAGTATTTATGTCATCATATTTACAAGCTAAACATTTTCAAAGATCTATAAAAAAAAATAGAAAGTATTTATGAAGAAAATTCTTTCTTATTTTACAACAAAATTTAATTTGCCAAGTTTGACTTATAAGTACAACTTCAATAAATCAAACTACTCCATCTGGTTGCATAATATTGGCACCAAAGAAATGACATTTTTTTTAAAAGTAAAATGAGTGGAGGAAATTGTATAGAGAGAGAGTAAAAAGTAAATTGTGTTAGAAAACAATCTAGTATTTTCCAAAAAAAAAAAAAAGTGTCAGTATAAAAAAACATCTCAAAAAAAAGGGTGCCAATATAAAAAAAAATCCGAAGGAATTACTAGAATTAGTATTTGAATGAAAATACAACACCCCCAAACACTACTTAACAATACTACTTAAATTATAAGTACACCAATACGAAATACAACATAGTACTAAGGGAAAAATAAATTGACAGATACAACTCCATCAAACATAGGTCATCAATACAGCTACACCAAATATTCAATGAATTTCAATACAGAGTGAAACATGTGGCACAAACAAAAATATCAAATCACTAGTCACCTTCCTTAAAAAATATAACTATCAATAAATATATTAGTCATTTTTCTAAATATCAGATCATATAGTTTCACTTTAAATTTTCAAAGTATCATTACTCTTCAACAAATGAAAGGTACAAACTTGTTATCAAACACACCCTTAACCTTCAAGTCTTCAACTCAAAACGCCACAACTCAAAACGCCACACTAACGCTTCTGCTGATTTATTTATTTTTCGTTCCTAACTATGCAAATTACGAATCGTAACGTTATCAAATTCACGGGCATTGTTCGAAAATTCAGTGATTCTGAATATATTTGCCCCACCAAAATCAGAAAAGCTTAACAAACCACGAATATTACCATAATTATCAAGTGAGATTTGAACCAAACTATGGTTTCAAAAGAAAAGAAAAAAGAACCAAATTATACTGAGGATAAATGGAAACAAACAAATAAAAAATAGAAACTTTTCTTTAACAATTGGTCTATAAAAGTAAACAAACTCAGGCCGTTGACACTTTTTCGACTGGTTTACTACTTCTCCAACTAACATCTAACCTCCAACCCCAGTACCCAAACAAAAAACGGTTAATCCAACAAGTTAACTCAGCAGACTCGGTCAATCGGCAAAACAGAAACCCTATGTACACCGGCGATAACAGAAAACAAGAACCGCCGTCGCCACTCAGTCGTCGGCTTTGGACATGATGCTCAGCCGGCTCGGCCGCGGCCGGAAATCATCGCGGCGCCGGAAATTGTGCAGCGACGGCCTGATTAGCGCGGCCAGGGCCCTCCTCAAGATGTCCCCCTCCACGGTGCCGATTCTCACCAGCGAATTCGTCATGGCGGAGCGCCGCATGTTCAATTGGTGGCTCGACTGCCCGTACGACGCCGTTTGCTGGTAATTCTGCCGGCTCTTGTGGTAGCTGCACCGGAAGGATCCCGGGTGTGTCGTCGGAGAGCACAGGCACGTCTTCTTCTGAGTCGGCGCCACCGCTCTGTTCCCCTGCCGGGAGGACGCCGGCGACGCGACTATCGAGCGGCGCGGGGAGGGGGAAAACCTGACGGAGGGCGTCGGAGATACGGATCTGTAGAGATTCACCCGGGTCGGGGACGCGGGTCGGGTCGAGAGACCGTGTACGGGTCGATTCGCAAAAGTTGAAGATGAGGAGCAGAAGCGCCCCGCCGGCGAATGAGAGCGTTGGAAATTGTGGGAGGAGAATCCGACGCCGGAGACGGCGCCGTTCGATTTGCTTCTCGACGTCGCCATGGGAACGTTGATTTCGAAATCTTTTCTGGGAATTTTTTTTAATTATTTTTATTGGGTGATTATTTCGGCAAACATAAGCAAGAGTGAAAGAGGGTTTATATAGATTTAGGGGAGAGCCGTGGCAGGGATGGTAATTTCGGTGCGCCTTTAGGGGGGTTGCGGTAATTTGACATGGACCAGCCGTTGGAAAAGGATGAGTGGATTGGGCTTTCCTATGGGTTAAAAGCTGTGGGCTGTTGGATCCGAGTAACGACAACTCGAGAAGCGCGCTTACATGTGACGCGCTGTTGTGAGATGATGCCACGTGTTATACAAACGCGAGGTGTGGGGCTTTTATTTGGCGCCATGGCGCTAGATCTTCGGGAGCGGTCAGTTGTCGGGCACGTACTTAATGCGTTGTATTTTTTCGCTTAAATTATTTTTTCTTGCCTCCTAAGTTTGCGTTTTTTCTTTTTACTGCTCCTTCCATTCCAAAATAAATTTTCTAATTTGACTTTTAAGGAGTCATTATTCAACTACATCAAATTTTAATTATTTTAAAAAAATATTTTAAAAATATGTGATATCATGAATCTAAAACATGTCACATAATGATAATCTTACATGTCTATTATAAGAATTTAATGGTTAAAATTTGTTTAGTTTGATTTCAGAAAGTGAAATTATGAAGTTTATTTTGGGACAGATGTAGTATGAAGTAAAATAATTATAAAATAATTGCTAAAATAATCATAAATTTATTATGAAAAAATAACCGCTATTTTGTTGAATGAACAACATATGCTCCCTCCTTTAATCTCTATGTCATATACTTTCCCTCTTAGATTGTTTTTAATTGGCTAAATTATTATTTTGGTCCCCAACATAGAATTTGTTGCCATTTTTTGGCCTCTGGAAGTAAAACCACGTTTTTAGTACCCACAAATTCGAAGTGAAATTTTCGGTTTCCAAAACCATATTTCGGTTGGGTTTCTGGTAATTCGGTATTATTCTGATGTAGCTAGGGATATTTTCATTATTTTATAATTAAAATTTATTTTCAATTAAAATTTTCAATTTTCTTTTTGTTTCTTTCTTTCCATAATTGTTTCCACCCCGTGTTCCCTTTCTCCACCACCCAAAAATTCATCGCCACCCCAGAAACCCATCATCACCCCAGAAAATCATTGCCCCTCCTCTACCTCGCCTTCTTCACCAGAAACCCATTGCCCTCCTCCTCCATCTCCCTGAAACCCTAGCCCCTCCCCACCCGCGATTCCCCCTACTGATCCCCACCCTAGGGCTCCCCTTCTAGCGCCTCCCCACTCACGATTCCCCCATCCCAAAACCCTAGCGCCTCCACACCCATGATTAACTGTGATTCCCCCATTCCACTCAGTCCCGACTCAGACACGGGGCCGGAAACGAAAAATAAAACATGTGGGGGGAGATTGGCTACAGAAAGAATGGGAAAAGAACGGGGAGAGGCGAGGGTGAAAGAAAATGGGTAAAGAACTGAGATTGGAAATGGAAAGAAAATAGAACAAAGATGAAAATATATTTTAATAAGTGAAATTACGAAAATACGCCTAACCATATCGGAAATAATGTCGATTTGGGGGCCAAAAGATGAAAACTACCTAAAAACCACCTTGAATCTGGTTTTGAAGAGCGAAAATTTCACTTTGAATTTGTGGGGTACTAAAAATATGTGGTTTTGCTCTCGGGGACTAAAAGATGGTAAAAGATGATATGTTGGGAACCAAAAAAATAATTTAGTCTTTTAATATACTTTTCATTTTTTTTTTTGCAAAATTTCTTCAATTTCGTTTACTCGTTTTATTTTATTTTTCTTTCTAAATTCGATTCGACCCACTTATTTTATTCACCATATATCCTAACACTAAAAAGTAAAAACTATATTGTCAAACACAATGAAAGAGAAGGAGTATATTAAATGTGGGATCATAATGGTGGTTTTCACTAAAGTGGGTTGGCAAATGATCCATAAATGTGGTAGTTTCAATTTCGATTTCAATGATTCATCAATTGTATAATAGTTGAATGTTTTTAGAAGAACGCCATAACTATTCAACTGAGTTAATTTTCATACTTTGATAGGTTTGAATTGATTCAAATAGTGGTATCTTGTAGTTTAATGTAGTGTTATATTTGTACATGATTTGATTGATAAAAAATTGAAGTGAGTTTAATTTGATTAATTTACTCTAGTTCAGTTTAATTGATTAATTTTAATTCAATTATGATCAACTTATTTCCGTAGTATATCATATTAGGGAAAAAATTGAACTCGTCCACTTGAATCGTTGAAACCTAGTGGAGTTTAAAACTCCATCAATTTGAATAGTTAGAAACGCCCTTTGAATAACATTTAGCTGTTGCACCACCACCGACACGATCTCACAACATTGAGCATTCCAACAAGAAATTGCCCTAACAATAACATTCTTATTATGAGTATGACTTCAACACTAGACATCACTATTATAGAGTGGATGAATTAACAATAGAACCAAAACTCAGTTCACGATAAATAAAAAATTCTTGTAATATAATGCTTGTATTGTGTAAAGTCCAGATTTATCTAGTTGGCAATTTGTGGAAATTATGCAAATATGAAATTGTTGTGTTTGGAGTTTTATGAAAAGACATAAAGAAATTCGATGAGATATTTCGTTCATAATGTATTGATTGGAGAATATATCAATTCCTATATTTATGAGATTGGATTAGTTTATGGAATTGGAATTGATTTGGAATATTTAGCTATGAAAAAAATATGGACAAGATATTCTTCAAGGGATTATATTTGGTAATTTCTATCTCCAATGGATTTGATTAAAATTAGAATTTGGAATGGAGAAGGAAGTATACACGCATTTCAGAATTTCCATGTTGGAACATATTGGAGATTTCAGATTAGACGATAAGAATATTCCGTTGAAATTGGTTTATGGAAACTTGGAGTTTAAGCAATATTTAATTCAGCCGAATAGAAGCATAATGGATTTATGGAAAATCCCTATATGTATAATTGGATTCATGGAATATTATGGGATATTTGAGATAAGAAAAATTCATTTATTTATGGGATTTGGATAGATAAGGAATAAGAATATTATGGAGATAATTATGGAACATTCCAATCTGAATATGGACTATAAATAGAGGACATTAACGGATGCAAGAGGTGTGAATTTAATTCAGAAAAATCTGCACTCCAGATTTACATTCTGCTGATAGCTTTGCAAGAGCAAGAATTTATATGTTCCAACATACACGATCTGTTGATCAAGTTTATAGTCGTATACCTTAATTTCTCCAGAGGAGGAGATCCAGCATCGACGAGTTTCGAAGTCAGAAGGATTCTGATCAAGGCGGATCGGTAGCAAGGAGAGCTTGCAAAATCCACACGTTGTAATTAGAAGATAAGTATAGTTGTATGGTATACTTTGTACTATATCTCTGATTAGTGGATTTATTCTAAACTGGGTCAAGCCCCGTAGATGTAGGTGGATTTCACCGAACTGCGTAACCAAGTTGTGTGTCTCGTGTGCTATTTACTTTACGTACTTGGTTAAGTTAGGATTTGTTGGAACATAGCTCTAATAGTTAAGTTAAAACGGTAAAACCAATTTTTGAGCATGCATATTAATTTATTAGCGCTCCAGTACATATACTAGTTTCAAATCCTATTGTAATTGTTATGTCAAGCTAGCTAGCTAGAGCAATGCTTTGAAGTTGTGGATTGCTATATCATGCCCTGTATTTTACGTAACCAAGCCCTGTTTTTGATTATTCAATTTGTATTATCCCTTTTTTAATATCTAAAATGTGAAGATTGAAAATTTAAGTTAAGTTATAGTAATTGTAATTAAGTGGAAAAAATTAAAATTATTAATGAGAATTGAAACCAAGGATGGTGGTGGCTGAGCCGCCACTGGAGACGGTGGTTGTAGGCGGTGGCGCAGGCGACGGGTTCCAGGTGGCGGCTCAGGAGTCGGAATCCAAAGCTCCGGTGTTTCTCCACCGGTGTTTAACCGAAATCCTAGTGGAGGCCCCGGTCTACGGTCGCGAGTTTGTGCTCACCGGCATTCGGCCTCACAGACTCTCTCCTACCGCGGCCCCATGGTCGTCTTCCCCCGGCCACCGCTTTGGTTCCTCTCGAAGCTTTCCCGGATGTCCAATTCCTACCGCTCACTATTATTCCCGCATATCGCTCGCTCCCTCGTTCTCGCCACCGTTCAAAGCACATTTCCCACCTCCCGGCCGTTGTGCCCTTCCCGGCCACCGCTCGCATCGCCGTCACTTGAATCGCTCGCATCACCGCCAGGGGTCTCGCTCGCATCGCAGCCCTGTCGCAAACTCACATTTTTGGTTCGCAGCCCGGGTCTCATAATGGTTCGCATCCCCGTTTGAGGCTCGGTTAGAATCTCACGGACAAGGTTCCTATTTTTGGTCCGGTTCGCACACTTCTGGACCTGCCTGTATTTTGGCTCGGTTCTCAAACCCACCGAGGCTTACCTATCATTTGGCCCATTTTTGGGTTCTCTCCCTTCTTTTTTCAAACCCAGTTTGGGTTCTCTTTCCCCAACTCCCATCTCCCCTCAATTAATTACATTTAATTCGGAAATACCTTTAAAAATTCCTATATAATGGGTAGTAAAATTAAAATGAGAGAGTAAAAATATTGTCATTTGTTACTCTCAATTTGGGCTCTCAAAATTCAATGTCTGATGAGGTAATTTGAATTTTACTTTTAATTATTGAAGTTATTATGTATTAGTTGTTTTAGTAGGAGCTTATGTTTAATATTATCATCTCGATGTGACATTTTCATTTAATTGGAAGTTTAGTTGTGTTATATTATTTATATGTGTATGATTTTTCCTGTAAGTAGAATGTAACTGAGTTCTTCATTTTGACTGAAATTAAGAGTTGTTGACATGTTAATGTATCGTGTAACTAATAAATTTATTCGGGCGTTCATATTTTCGCAAGATTCACTAGCCGACTTTATGTAGGGTTCCTTAGTTAGTAATTAAATGGTATTATTTTAATTTAATGGAAGTATGGAATTAGTTATTAATGTTATTGTAATTACGTTATTTAAGTATTTAGGATATGTTAATTCATATCTTCTTAAATTGAAGAATATTATAATTATTAAAATTTATGACTACGGGTTGTTGACATGTTGCGTTGTTTTTGTAGTAAATTTGTTACGTTGCTATGTTAAATGTTAGAATCCCTGGCTTTTATGTAAGAAGTTATGTTTTTTAGGTGTAGGGTTCCCTAATTAGTAAGTAAATGGTACTATTTTATTTTAATTGAAGCATAAAATTAGTTATCATTGTTTGTGTAATTATGTTATTTACGTATTTAGGATATATTAATTTATTTTCTTGGTAGATGGTAGAATATTATAATTATTCAAATTTCTTATGAAGTTTGTATTTAATTATAAGCCTAGTTGATGTTATGGTTATTTCATGGAACATATGAATTTGTTATGGCATTATGGAAGATGTTACATTCCTATGTTGTTTATGAAATGTTAAAGTATGTAATAAATTTGTTACTTTGTTATGTGTAATGTTGTAATCCCAGGCTGTAATGTAAGTTTTTTTTAGGTTGTCGATAACTCAGTCGGACCGGTTCCAGGTGATAAGGTTACTCAGCATTTGAAACAACGGACTTGTTTACGAGTCATATCGAAGCTTATGCGTACCTACAACGGACTGCCCTGCAAGTTGGATTTGAACTTGTCATGTCGTCTTACAAGAAAAATAATAACGGGCCGCTGAGGATATATTGTATTTGCAATAGGGGTCGGTCTGATAAGGCAATCGATATGGGGGATTATGATGTCATCCAAAGAAGTAACACGTCGACAAGAAGTTGTACTTGCTCTTTCACGATTGTAATGCGCGAGTGTAAGACAGGGGATGGTTGGTACATTCAACTGTGAAAGGATCCTCGGAAACGTACTCATAACCACCGGTTTTCCGTATACCCCGAAGGGAACAGACATAGTAGTAGGCTCCATACAGAAGCGAAAGAAATGATCAGAGAATTGACGGATGCTGAGACAGCTCCTAGGCATATCAATGTGAGCCTTAGTCATGAATTCCCGAGCCTGAATCATAACATTAGGCAAATATATAATGAGCGATCATCTTATGGAAGAGAGGGGCGAGGCGGTCGCAACACGACGGAGAATTGTTTGCACCTGGCCAATGCCAACAGATACGTCACTAGGCATCGTGCAGATCCCGACTGAACTCTTACTCATTTGTTCGTGGCCCATCCTGAAGCTGTTGTTGCATTCCAGATGTATCCATGGATCGTTGCCATCGATTCAACGTAAAAGACGAACCGATACAGCATATCCTTGATCGAGATGGTTGGCATGTCTCCGGGTAACTTGAATTTCCTAATCACCTATGCTATTATCGTCGAAGAAACGGTGGATACCTATGAGTGGATTCTTCGGGAACTGCAAGGATTGCTTGTCGAATGACCTGTCCTTGAGGTTGTAGTCACAGATCATGAGTTAGGATTGATAAGGACGATCCAAATAGTGTTACCAGACTCAAGGCATTTACTCTGTACCTAGCATATTAATAAGGATGTGGAGGCACGTGTTACTGAACTTACCAGCAGTAGGAGGATCATCGCATCCTTCAAGAATGATAATTGGTCTTGAGTTTGCAATGCCCCTAACGTTGTTGCATACGAAGTGGCCTTGACAGATTTGAGGATTGCTTGGGCTTCAAGCGAGAGAGTTATTAATTACGTTGAGACTACGTGGGTCACCCCCCATAAGGAAAAATTTGGGCATGGACTAATTCATATCTTCATTTTGGGAAGACGACTACATGCCGTGTCGAAAGCGCACACTCATCATTGAAATGGTGGTTGCAAACATCCACCGAGGCCCTGGACAATATATGGAGGGATGTTGACCTGATGATAGCCGGGCATATTACTAAACTGAAGGACATCCTGGAAAGGTCAAGAACGCGCACCGGTAGATTGCACCGCACGTTCATTTTCCACAACTTGGTCAACAGTGTGTCCAAATATTGTCTCAATAAATTGTTGTCCAAGCAGAGGAGAGTGTCAACATTTGGACCACAGGTTTATGCATACTGCGGGTGTGTGCTGCGTACGACGCACGAAATCCCATGTGCGTGTGTCATGCATACGACAATTGAACGTGGAATCCCCCTGTTTTTGGATGACATTCATCCACTGTTCAAGACATTGGGTCTGGGGGCTAACTTGCAAAGTTCAGATAATATTTCCATGGGTGACCAGGACCAATCGATGTTCAACAGTCAGGTGGAGGAGCTGGCCAGCAGCGACCGATCTGTTCTTCATCGGGTATCCAGTTTCAAAGAGGAGCAGTTGCATCCAGAGAACTGTAGAATAGAAGAACCAGATAATGTTACTAGGACACATGGACGACCAAGTGAGCAGGTCCCCCGGTCAAGGTCGACTAGGCTGTCATCGAGCTACCACAAACACGTAAACAGACTTTACAAGTCGTCCAACAATTGGCACGGTTATATACTAATTAACCGGGACTATTATCAAATTTAATTTTAACATTTTACCATTCAAATTTTATTTGCATGGTATTATTTTAAATTTAACATTTATTTTTATAATATTATGTTTGCAAATTTCTTCTTAAAGAATAATTTTTTCCAATATATTTTTTACATTAAGTCTAAACAACATTCCATATTATTCTATTTAATTATAATTTCATTTCAGAATTTACATTACATTTTATTTGTATTGTTCAACAATTTTAATCATCTTATATAACCTACAAACTAAAAACTAAGAACACAAAACTAAAAACTAAAAACTAAAAACCTGAAAACCCTAAACCTATTCCCTTCCCCCTCAGCCTACCGCCGCCTCCACCCCCTCCGCCATGGTCTCCCTCACCACCACCTCCCGTCTTCCCACCGCCCTCACACCACCCTCCAAGGGTGCAGACCCCTAGGCCTCCGCCCTGCTCAGCCCCCACCCTGCATTCCGTCAGCCCACCGCTCTCACCACACCCCCAGCGTAGTCCCACCAATCTACTGCCCGGCTCAGCCCCCACCCCGCATTCTGCCGCCCCCACACCACCAAATCCCATCGACCTAAAACCCCAAAATCTCATCGCCCTCAACCCCCCAATCCATATTTCCTATTCTGGCGACACAAATCCAAAAACAACCGTCAGCCTCACACCCGCAAATTCCGTCGCCCTCAACCCCCAAATCCAGCTTTCCTTCTCCGGCGACACAAATCCAAAAACAAACTAAACTCACAATATAACCAGAGTACTAAAAAGATTTTGTTTTCCATTGTCACACAAAAGAAGAATACTAACATTTTTGGGATATCGTTGGTGGCGGTGGTCGGCGGTGGGTGATGGTGGTTGGCAGTGAGTCGTGGTGTGAGGCGATGCACGGCGGGAGGCGGTGGGTGCCGAAAGCTGGTGGTGAAGGATTCAATGACGAGAGTGGGGAGAAAATAATTTTCAGGGAAGTGAGGGAAAACAAGAAGACAAAGATAATGGATGAATTCATCTAACTAACACAACAATTTAAAATCTAAAATAAAAAACAATAATACAAGTATTTATACGTATTAGGGCGTAACCAGTAAAATATAGGGCGTGACATAGCAACACCCTTGAAGTTTGAATAACATTTAGACAGCGATTTTCTTCGAAAAACCCTAGTTTAGCCCTAGGTTGGGAGACGAATTTTCTTCTTCTTGAGCAAGCCGAAGAAACAACCGCCAGAAATGAATTTATTTGGAGGTGATTTTTCTCCCTCTGTTGGACCCTTTTCCACACTTCTCTGCATCTTCTCCTTATGCATCTTCGTCATCACACAAATTTCAGCCCTATCCATTGAAACGGCGGTGAGTTTGAGCACTCCAGTATTTTCTATGGATAAAAGCAGTGGTTAGATTTTTGTATGAATGTTAGAGAAAATGTGTATTTTATAGAGCTTTTGTTTTCAGCTATAACGGTGGGAATATTTTATGTGAATTATGTTGATTTTGGGCACCACGCAAAAATTAGACTTGGAAGGTACGCAAAATTCCGACAGGAGAGAGAAAACGTGTGATCACTAGGAGATGTATCACTAGTAAAAAAACACTTCCTTCATCCCATAGAAAATAATACATTTATTTTCTCAAGTTAAATTTTATAAACTTTAACTCTAATTATACATTAATATATATAAAATAAAAATATCATGTGAAATATTGTTAGATTTATCTTAACATCTATTTTTTAAATATTAATTTTTTATTTAAAATTATTGTGTGTAGCTAGAGATATTTTTGATAAAACATAATTATTGAACACCGTAAAAATTAAATGTATCCTTTTCTTTGGAACTGAGGGAGTAGTTAAATGTCCAGCAGCGTTGAATCCGACTAGAATCAGACAAAAAAAGGAAAAAAAAGAGAAGAAGACTAGAATCAGACAAGCCGTCGCACTTTTGATACTGTAGTGTATTCTAGCGTTTGGTTGGTTTTTTTTTACATTAAAATAAGGTAACAAATTAACCATGTTTGATTTCATATACTCCCTCCGTTCCAATATTGATTTTCTTTTCTAGAATAATTTTTTAACATTGTTTTTTTTTATAGTAAATACTAGATTGTTTTCATGTATTCATTTTACTTTTTACTCTTACAATGCATTCTCTATCACTAATTCTACATTTTCTAAATTTAAGTGTCAAAAGCAAATGAACTAATCTTAGTGAATCGGAAGGAGTATTTTCCCTTCTTTTTTTCCTTTTTTTTCTAGCTTTAACAGATGACAATTGTTGCCACTTTGAGAGAAAAGGGTCCACCATTATTTACTTCTGTCACGGTCATTAGTTATCGTAATAATGCTAACCCAACGTAAATATAATACTCCCTCCTTCCCAAACAAACTTGCATAATTTTTTTTCATAACCTCTAATAAACATGTGTGACTGTTTGTGTAGTTAGGAACAATAACATATAAAAAATGATATTTAGAAACTACATGTTACGATGAATCCAACCATATATCATACTATAAAATTATTGCTCATATACACATTCAATTATGTGGTCAAACTACGATATCCACTACAACAAATAACACCTATTACCTCGGTTTTCAGCCCTCTAAAAATCGAGGTAATGTGGGTGTAGTAAAAAGTACACTTTTACCTCAGTTCAAAAACCGGGATAAAAAGTACATTTTACCTCGATTTTGAACTAACGTCAGCAAATTTGTGTGCGATGTCGGTTCTAGGAAGATGATCGGTGATTAGAGTTTGTAACTGCGACATCGTTCAGAATGACATTGCCCTGCATATGGAGCGACGTCGTTGATAGCAAGAAGCTAGACGAGGGGACTGCAATTACTGCGACGTCGCCAATGCCAAGGTCGTGGATAAATGATGGCGACGTCGTGGATAATGGTCTGCGACATCGCATGCTCCAGGCCACCACCGTCGTGTGCATGCTGACGTAAAAGGCTGTTGAATACAATGTCGTTTTGTTTGGGTGACATCGCAAAAAAAATTGATTTGTGCGAAGTCGATTTGGTTTTGTAGCTCCACTGGTTAGTGTGACGTCGTGGATCAGTCTCGGAGACATCGATTCTCGTACAATATCATAACATTTAATATTTGATTGCACAAACATTTGTTACGTGTTACCTGGGAGGTCGTCGCCGTACCTCTCAAAGATGATATTTATAAGCCCTATTGCTCACTAAATACAACTAAGTAGATAGTTTGGCAAGTCGGG
>JAUOBV010562249.1:0-16635 GCA_032360425.1 Rubia occidens | reverse complement strand
CTCAATTTATTGAGTCACAAACCTGGATCGGAGTTCTGATATGATCTGCATCTTATCTCTCTGGTCTCATCTTTGTATCAAGTTTTTTATCCTTATAAGGTTTTCTTGTTGTATTATAAATCACAAATTGTATGAGACTGCCAATTATGGCTTTTAAAGGTTTAGGGTGCCTAATAAAACCCCTCCACCATTAGGTGGTTTTAAATTTTAAAAAAAAGATTCCATGTTCTTGGATTTCATGCCAAAAATTGAAGAAATCATACACTTACTTAACTCCTTACATGTCATCATATGTACATTTCATATTCTCAATCATCCCATCTCATAAAAGAAGTAAACAACCACATTCATTTCCCAAGAAATGCTAAGTAATCAAGACTTCATAAATGAGTAAATAATGCTTCTCACTACATGGGCATGGAAGCCTCAATCAATTTCTTCCAAGCGATAACTTAGTACAAGAATTCATTCTAATATCCATAAGAATATTAAACATAATCAAAGATGAAACTAGTTGAAAGAAAAGCACAAACTAGGGTTTTGAAGAGGGAAATGTCTGGTAGAAGAAGATGAAAAATGAGAGGACAGAAGAGCTATTAATAGTATAAGAGAGATTATAAAATATGCCACTTGCAGCAGGGCTGTCGCAACCCGTGGGAGGATCCCCATCACTTGTGACAGAAGCCATCACGAGCTGTGAGATGCTCTCCACAGGTCGCGAAAGGTACAAATGTTGCATCATGAAACTTCATTTATCTTATCTAAGTGTAGCCTTCATCTTCAAGTCTTCTTCTTCAAGCTTTTGAATCTTCAAAACCTAAAAATAGAGTCTTCAAATCTTCATATCGTTTTCCTTGTCACACAAAATTCTCTAGAAAAGTAACAAGAGCACAAAAGTTTCTCTTAACTCTCCTATGAAAACTTCAAAGTAAAACTAAAACTCTAGAGCACAAAAGTACACAAAGGTAAGTCCAAAATATCCTAAAAATACGATATAAAATAAACATATCAGTTAAAATCTATGGGATCTAATTGATGAAATGTGACTGATCATAAGTATATGAGTTACATTAAATTCATCCATTAAAAGGTTCAGGTGAAAGTCGACTGCTTCTAATTCAATCTCCTATGTTTTATCAGTCAAGTTACCCTCTGTTGTCTTTATTTTTTGTTATGTTTTATTTTTGTTTTCTCCACTCAACAGAAGTATGAAAATACTTAGTATTTCCATCTCCTTCTTTTAGCTATTTTATGTTGGTTTTTTTAGAACAAATTTTCTTCATTTAAACTTCGAGCGATAAAGCTTTTATGTTTTTTTAGTTAAATAAAATTTGGGTCTGAGTTGCTGGTTTCGTAGTCAATTTCTTGCAATCTAAGAGATTCTCTTTCTTTCACTTCTTAAGGCCAAGTTTCAGTTTCTTAAGTTTCTGGAAAAAAATCTAACATTTTTTTTCTTTTATATGCTGAGACTAGTTGGATGTTGTTAAGTGTTTCAGGTCCGCCCTTGTCATCCAAATATCCAAGAACCTGAAAGGTTTGGGTATTGATGGTAATTTTCTTCCAATGGTTAGTAGTAAGAGACAATGATATAAGGAGTGTTTGTTAAGAGTATATAAAGAATACGCCTAGAGATTTCAGGCTTTATTTCTTGCAGTGAACAGAATACACAGGAAAATTCTTATGTTAAGTATTTATCATTATCCACAGTTCTGCCTATCTTGATGTTAGTCAGGGAGTTGGGATTCTAGGTCAACCTCAGCACATATTTTCATACCAGAAGTCCTAGTTAGCTTCTCGGTTACTAGGTTATATAGTTCCCAATCTTATTCCCAATAGCTTCAATTGTCATGACATTATAGTAGTATAGGGTACATTTTGAATTGTGAGCCATGCTTGAACGGTAGAAGACTCATTGTTGAGTTTTAAATTGGATATCCATCTGAAGACTCTCATTGTGATGCCATTGAAGGACCAAACCCTTTTTATCCAACACTTTTGGAAATCTTATTTGTCCTTGAAATGGATGAGGATGTTTGTGAAATCTATAGCCCCAATTAGATACCTTCCATTGAAACTTTTTTTAAAAAATCCGATTAAATTTTGTTCACGGCTAGTCAAACCGTTTGGAAAATTTCCTACCTGCGCATTAGAGCAATGAAAGGAAAGATGTTCAGCTTTTTCCGGCGAGAATAGGACTGAGGTTTCTCTTTTGAATTGCACAGTTGTTATGAGGTTTGAGGTGGATGGAATGCAGGTAGTTATCGAAGAGTTTTTCGATTGCAAAGTTTGTGCAAAGCTTTTGGGGACCGGTGCGGCCATAACGGTGGTTAGGGTTGCAGTCAGGGTTATGGTTAAAGTGATAATATTCCAACAAGGTTGGGTGGAGATATAGCTATTTGCAATCACGTTGTAGGGATGACGATAGAGAATTTTAGATAGAGAATGGAGTTCGTCAAATTGGTTGATTCTATTTAATTTATTTTGAACCATTCCAATACTATAGACATAATCTGCTATATAGCCTATTTTGACCGGTTGTCGGTCACCTGTCTAGTATAATATCACTAACTATTTAAAGACACGTGTCAGACAACGGTGAGAGAAACCGGAAGAAGCTGTCACCATTTGTAAAGAACAAGAAACGCCAAACCATTTTCCATCTTCTGTGTACCCTTCTGCAACGCAACAACACCCTTCTGTTTGCGGTTCGCTTCTCTCTGTTTGCACGCTGAAGTGATTCAGGTCTAAAGATTTTTAGATAAATCATCACTTGTACGAGGGTTTATAATCTAAAGTGATTCACGTTTTAGGTGTTTGAACTGAGGACAGCTTAATTTGTTTATTTGCTTGCTCCATTTACCTGTCTAGTGTAATATCACAAACTGTTACAAGATACGTGTCTGAAAACACAGAGAGAAACGACAGAAGTTTTTGTATTTGATTATGTTTTGTATTTGAAAAAAGTGAGAGGGCATTTCTCGAGACACACCTTAGTGGAGAGAAAAGACAACATGATGTAGAGCTCCGTCTTCCGGAGGGAGGAAAGTGTTGGTCTGCTACTATTTCAATCACTACACGTGGCGGATGGGTCCGTGGTTTGAGGTCATTTTTTAAGGATAATCAGTTGGCACCAGAAAATACATGATTCTTTGAATGGCATGAGACCGATAAGACTTTCACTGTACACATTTATTCTTGACTTTTTACCGCATTAAACGGTTAGCTTTGATCTTTTACTTTTGATTAGATCACTCTAGTTCAGTATAAAAATTATAACCTTTCATGAACTTGTCTCTTTTAGATGTTTCACATTGAACTTGTTTGACTTGAAGTAAACTGTAAGCTCTACTAAGAGCTTGACATCATACTGCTAAATAGTTGTTTAACTATAGATTTTTGTTATGCTCTTTTCATTTATCATATTCTCAACTTTCAGTTAATCATAGAATAATGAGAAGGTGTATATGAGTATAGGCTCGATTACAAAGGAAGAAAATAGATTGTGATTTTTTTTATCATAGTTATCATTTGATGATTATAGCTTTACAAAAATACCAAGGATGACTTCTCCTTAAAAGGCATGATTCGTGTTATCCTTTCAACTTAGTTAACTATTGAGAATCGTTTAATTTATTTTTAAAGAAGTTAAAAAGAAAGATAAAAGCACTAACGTAATCCTAAGATTCTTGGTACACACTCATATTGGTGTGTGTGTATATATATATATATATATATATATACTGCCCAAATAATAGGCCCAGGTCACACAAGGGCTAGCTTAGCAAAACTAGTAAAAGTTTTTGCACCATGATGAGAAAAAATGAGCAAAAAATATAATGCCACGTAATCAATGCTAGTCACCTTCAGGAACTACCATGAAAACTATGCATGTAGCTGCCACTCTAGCCACGATCGATAGAACGTGTCCCTAATATATATGCTGAGAAAAGTAGTGCAGCCACCACGATGGCCACGTCCAACCCGACCTCTACATTAGACGACACCCCGATAACGTAGGTGGGACAGATCTATAGATATATGACGACTTGAGATATGAAGGCAAGTTACAACTCGTAATCACCTAGACTCTATCAAGTAACAAAAGACACTAACTTAAGTATCAGATCTTTTACCATGGATCTAATCCGAGAGATTTTTTGCAGGACCAAAACATCATTAATTTTCTGCAAGCTGGTACTATCATTAACATTTGAAAGGAAAAAACCGTATCAGTGGGACCGTCTGTGGGGAAACTATAGTTTTCACCATTTTTTAAGTCATGGTGTCAAGGAACAGAAGATCAAAAAAATAAGCTGAGAGTATGATTAAGTCATACCACCGTCGCTTACAAACCCACCACCCTAGAAACTTGACCCACACCCCATACTTGAAGAGGTCCAGGAATTTAGAGACGATAGGAAGCGCAGTCCTCCCACGCTAATAATGAGAAGTAGGATTTTGCGGCGTTTCTTCAAGCAAACAAGGAGCACTTGTACATGTAGTCGTTAGCACAATGAAAGGACCAAATAATAACCATAAAACTCCCCAGGAAATTGAGAAGGAGCGAAGAATAGAAAGGCAGCAACTAAGAGGACCATTTGAAAATAATGACGAAGATGGGAACTATCATGTCGAGGATGAAACAGAGTACTCCCTGGTGGTGAAGTATTTCCACAATTTTGATATGCCAAAAGGCTTCAAAATTTCTAAGCAACTAAAATCCTATGATGGAACGACAGGTCCGAAGGATTTCCTACACTCTTACATGACCAACATGAGGTTTCACGATGCACCTGTCCAACTTTTTTGCAAAGTTTTTTCCATCTTCTTGGCATTGTCAGTAATAGTATGGTACAATAGTCTACCATAGCAAAACATTATAACATAGATCCAACTCATATATTAGTTTATAGGAAGATTCTACCAAAAGCTGAAGTTCACCAAGAAATTCACAGATATGATGAATGTAGTGCAGCCAAGTGGGGAAACCATCGAGAATACTAGGACCGCTTCACATAGGAAAGCCTACAGGTTAAATATCTCACGTACCAGATGTCTTTGAAGGTATTCATGAACGACATGAGGAGCCTACTTTAAACCATAAATGGTCTTGCATAGACAACAAACATGATTGGGTGCATGGGGTCCTTGTATACAACTAGTTATTCCATTTAAACTAGTGAGTCAATAACATTATTTAAAAAGGCATTTTTGACATCCATTTTATGTAACAGCTAGATACGAAAAACAACTAAAGACAAAACAGTACGAACAGTAGAAGTCTTCCTAACAAGACCAAAAGTATGATCATAATCAAAACCAAAAAGTTAAGAAAAACCTTGTGCAACCAATATCTCTTTATACCTAACAAGTAATCCATTAGCCTGGTACTTCAAAAGGTATACCCATTTTTAAACCAACAACATTGGCATGAGAAGGACATGGAGCCAAATCCCATGTTTGTTGAGTGCGAAGGGTCACCATTTCAGAATCCATTGCAACAACCCATCCGAAATTCTTAAAAGTTGAGCGATGACTCAGTGGCTCAATCCTAGTATAAAAAGCACTCAATGAATGAAAAATATCATATTCATAAAAAATATTTGTACCTGAGGGAGCTAGTACGAGAGCGAGTGGCCATCAAATGGAAAAAAAGGCTCGAGCATCGGAGTGGATGCCGATCTTGAGACTGGTAGAACGGTGGCCCGGGGTGGCCACACTAGGGAGCCAACACTCGGCCATTGTTCCTGCGGTGGCACATCGAAAGACTCGGTTGAAAAAACTGGCGGCTTTGGTAGCATGTGAGCCTCACGCGTGGGTAGGGGTGAGCTTAGCCCATGCGGCTACGGACAGGATTGTGGCACTATAGTCGGTATATAAAGACGGGAATTTTTAGGCACAGAGTGAGCTCCCGGTACAGACTCTGGAACAGAATCATCTAAAATAATAGGTAATTACGCTGATGTAGATGGCTCAAACACCTCCAAGGGCATATACGAAGGTTCTAAAAAGGCAAAAACATCGAGTGATGGTTGAGCAGTAGCAAAACCAATGCGGGTTGCCAGAAAAATAGCTTATCAATCGAACATGATGAGTGATATACTTCTTCTTTGTAAGAGGTTCAAAACATCGATAACCCTCGTACTACAAGCTGTAACCCAAAAATGTGCATGCCATACTCTGAGGTGCCAGCTTATGCACGGCGTGAGGGCATAAATATGGAAAAACTCTACTGTAAAATGGATGAAAATTGGAGTAGTCAGGAGTCGTACAAAAAATAACAGAGAGTGGAGACTGACCAGATAAAACCAGCGTTGGCAGTCTATTGATGATGTTGGCTATAGATAAGCATCATGTGAAAATGAATGACGAAGGACGGAATGAAAAGGCATCGACAACCATGTCTCAATGATACAACGATGCTTCTTCTATTCACAACCATTTTTCTCTTGAGTGTAGGGTTATGAAAGCTAATGATAAATTCCCTTAGACGCAAAATGTGATCGTATGCGATGATTCAGAAACTAGATGCCACCATCACTCTGAAAAACTTTAATGGTGGTAGAAAACGTATTCTCAACCAGAGGGTCAAAATGCATCTAAGCTGCTAAAAATTTAGAATTGTGTCACATGGAACGAGCACGATACGATTCAACATGTGAAATGAGCACGACACGTTATGAAAACCACGAAGCACTTGGGCGGGTCAGGAGCCAAATTTTATTTTAATAACACGACATGAAACGACACGAAGCCAACTCTAAGTATAATCCATCTTCATTTTTATTTGTAATTTATAATATTCTTTTAAAAAATAAACGTTATCAATAGAAATATAATACATATAGGATTTTAAACAAATCTGTATTTATTAGTTTATATGTTTTGAATATTTGTTAATCGTTTTATGGATTTAGTTTAAACTTTTTTTCCTTACATGATAATATTAAAATTATAGCTAGATTTTTAATATGTATATTAGTTCATATGAAGGATAATTTAGTTTATATGTTCAGCATGTTTGTTAAGTGTTTTAAAGTCTTAGATTAAACCCTTTTTTGTAAGATAATTATAGTTATTAAATCTAGAAAGTGTATAAATTAATACATATGTCTAGAATGTTTGTTAATCATTTTAAGTTTGAGTTTAGACTTCTTCTTTTTTAAAAACATAAGTTAAGAATTAGAACATGCAAATGTGTGAATTAGTTCATATGTTTAGAATGTTTGTAATTAGTTTTGACTTTTATTTTTTTCAAAATAATGATAGAACTTACAATTAGTAAATGTATAAGTTAGTTCATATGTTAAACATGTTTGTTAATCCTTTGACTTTGTTAATGCTTTGATAATTTTAAAAGATAATAGTAAACTTACGATCAACTAACGTATAATTTTTTTTCTTTGAAAATTAATAAACTTATTATTAGTTCTTATATTTAGGGGCGTATTCGGTATATTACGGTCTTACAATGGGAAGTATTCGGTACATATCGGTCCTACAATGGAGTGGAACCCTCGAGAATCCATACGTTGCAAAAAAAACTAGCCCTCGGGATCTTGAATAGCTCGAGAATTGTGACCCTAACTAGCCCGCAGGATTAGTTCACAAATCGAATATGTTTATTCTTAATTAATACACATGATTAAGCAACAATGAACATGCTTGCAACAAATGAGTATAACTCAAAAAATTCTGAATACTTGATTGATAAAAAGGTGTAGAACAACTCGGACAACCCCCTCTATTTATAGGTTATATTTTGGCCAAAGAACCCAAATCACAAATGGAAACTGAATCGACTTTATGGCAGCTTTAAGAAGTTGAAACCATATCTAACTAGAACTCCTGAAATAAATGGTAATATACTCGAAATTATTCTCCAAGTAACCTTGATGAATATTACCTTATCTAATCTTACCAAATCTATATCTAATCAGAATGAAACTCAATATTTTTGAAACCCTAATGGACTAGGTTGAAAATACTGGACTGAATTTCAAAAATAGCTCTTCAAAAGCCCACGTGGCCGAGCTATGGACCACAATAATGTAATGTTACAATATTTTACAAAGAGTACACTACCTCGTTAAAAACCCGATGGGAAAAAAGAGAATAGTGTTCTTCACGATGTCTTCAGTTAATTAACAAGCTTGAATAATTAATTCAAGCCCTAGCCGATTTAATCTTGATTTCTTCATCATGAAGTTGATCTATCGAAGCATTTAATGCCACATATCTAAGCTACATTCTTGACCTATTCATCGGTACAGCCATGTCAGTTAGAGGATCCCAAACATAACCCTTTGGATATTTGATCAAGTCGTGGAACGTCTTCATTTATAGTGGTAGTCATCTTGGCATCTCCATCACATAGTCTCCCTCAAAGGAACTTTCCTCAAAAGAACATTACCTCCTGGAAGGTGAGGGGGTTGGTACCCTACTTCGGGATTCTCATCTTGATGCTCTATAGAAGTAGTAGGCTCCTCAAAATGGTCAATAGAAGGGGTTTTATTCACACTCTCTAAGGAAAGCCTTCTAGCCCTCTTAAGTTCAATTCTAACGCGGGGTTATAGTGTAGGGGTTCTTGTGAAGAGTATCACGTACAAACCATATACCAAGAACTTGAACAATAAGTCTCTAAGCCAACCAAAAATCAACTAAAAACGAAATACATATCAACTAGCACATATTCACACAAATACACCCAAACATTTATAAATATAATCCTTTTCTCTAGTAGCGGAGGTAATAATTGGAAGGTCGTCTCCGTACCTCTCAATACAACTGGTAAACCCTAAATGCTTCCTAAATACATCTAAGTAGATAGTGGAAAATCAGGGTCATCCACAAAGAAGAGGAATTTTCCTAAGGGTCCATGCATATAAGGGTGGACAATAGCATGTACATATATATAAGCAATTAAAGAGGCAGGTTTTGGTTTGGATTTCCTAAGTTATGAATTAAAAAATAAGACAACTAGAATGTAAATGTGATTATGCTAATCATGAAGCAAACTAAGAAAAGAGGATCTAAACGCAAATGAGAAAGCCTTGGGCACAATTTATTTCCAATTCCAAGCATATCATAGATCATCTTCTTGATTACCTATTGTGAACGCTACCACTTTTATTTTGAAGATAAACATTATGTTCTTCTTGAGAGTAATATACAAAAGTTTTCAATAACTATTTGTAAACCTCACCAATTATGACTTTAGACAAACAATGCCTAAATGTATTTCATCAATGGCAACATGCACAAAGAACCAATAGATTTGATAATAACTACAACTATTCTACCAAATGCCTAGCTATTTAATCTAACAAAGCACTTATTAGAGTTAACCTAGAGAGATAAACATTCAAGATTCTCTCTTTTGGTGCTACCTTAGGATAAACATGACAAAGATCGACATTAACACATTCATCTAGCAATATTAACATCATCTACACAACAAGAGGTTTTGATTCCATGTTCTTGGATTTCATGCCAAAAATAGAAGATATCATACACTTCCTTAACTCCTAACATGTCATCATATGAACATTTCATATTCTCAAACATCCCATCTCACAAATGAAGTAAACAACCACATTCACAATAAATTCTAGGTAATCAAGACTTCATAAATTAGTAAATAATGTTTCTCACTACATGGTCATGGAAGTCTCAATCAATTTCTTCCAAGCGATAACTTAGTACAAGAGTTAATACTAATATCCATAAGCATATTAAACATAATCAACGATGAAAATAGTTGAAAGAAAAGCACAAACTAGGGTTTTAGAGAGGGAAATATCGGGTTGAAGAAGATGGAAAATGAGAGGACAGGAGTGCTATTAATAGTATAAGAGAAATCATAAAATATACCACTTGCAGCCTGGCTGTCGCAACCCATGGGAGGATCCCCTTCACTCGTGACAGATGTCATCGCGAGCTGTGAGATTCTCTCCACAGGTCGCGACAGGTACAAATGCTGCATCTTGAAACTTCATTTATCTTATCTACGTGTAGCCTTCATCTTCAAGTCTTCTTCTTCAAGCCTTCAAATCTTCAAAACCTCAAAATAGAGTCTTCAAATCTTCATATCGTTTTCCTTGTCACACAAAATTCTCTTGAAATGTAACAAGAGCGCAAAAGTTGCTCTTAAAGGTAAAACTCAAAATCTAGAGCACAAAAGTACACAAAGGTAAGTCCAAAATATCCTAAAACTACTATATAAAATGAACATATTAGTTAAAATCTATGGGATCTGATTGATGAAGGGTGACTGATCATAAGTATGTGAGTTACATTAGAGTCATCCATTAAAAGGTTTTGGTAAAAGTGGACTGCTTCTAATTCAATCTCCTGTGTTTTATCAGTCCAGTTACCCTCAGTTGTCTTTATTTTTTGTTATGTTTAATTTTTGTCTTCTCCGCTCAACAGAAGCATGAAAATACTTAGTATTTTCATCTCCTTCTTTTAGCTATTTTATGATGGATTTTTTTAGAACAAATTTTCTTCATTTAAAATTTAAGCAACAAAGCATTTATGTTTTTTTAGTTAAATAAAATTTGGGTCAGAGTTGCTAGTTTCGTTGTCAGTTTCTTGCAATCTAAGAGATTATCTTTATTCCACTTCTTAAGGTCCAATTTCTTAAGTTTCTGGAAAAAATTCTAACATCTATTTTTCTTTTATATGATGAGACTAGTTGGATGCTTTTAAGTGTTTTAGGTCATGCCTTGTCATCCAAACATCCAAGAACCTGAAAGGTTTGGGTATTGATGGTAATTTTCTTCCAGTGGTTAGCAGTAAGGGACAATGATATAAGGAGTGTTTGTTAAGAGTATGTGCAGAATATGCCTGGAGATTTCATGCTTTATTTCTTCCAGTAAACAGAATACGCAGGAAAATTCTCATGTTCACTATTTATCATTATCCACAGTTCATCCTATCTTGATGTAGTCATCATGGAATTGGGATTCTAGGTCAACCTCAACACATATTTTCATAGCAGAAGTCCTCGTTAGCATCTCGGTTACCAGGTTATGTAATTACCAATCTTATTCCCAATAGCTTTAATTGTCGTGACATTATAGAAGTACAGGGTACATTTCTAATTGTTAGTCATGCTAGAACTATATAACACTCATTATTGAGATTGAAATTGGATAACCATCTTAAGACTCTCATTGTGATGCCATTGAAGGACCAAACCCTCTTGGTCCAACACTTTTGGAAATATTTTTTCTCCTTGAAATGGATGAGAATGTTTCTGAAATTGATAGCCCCAATTTGATACCTTCCATTGAAACCTATATTTTTGAAAATCCGTTTAAATTTTGTCCACGGCTAGTCAAACCCTTTGAAAAATTTCCTATCTGCACATTAGAGTAGTGACAGGAAAGCTCTTCAGCTTGTTGGGGTGAGAATAGGACTGAGGTGTCTCTTTTGAATTGCAGATTTGGTGTGAGGTTTGAGGTGGGTGGAATGCAAGTAGTTACTGGGGAGTTTTCGATGGAAAAGTTTATGCAAAGCTTTTGGTGACTGGTGCCACCATTACGGCGGTTGGGTTTGCAGTCAGGTTATGGTTAAAGTCCTAATTTTCTGACAAGGTTGGGTGGAGATATAGATGTTTGCAGTGACGTTATGGGGATGACGATGGAGCATTTTAGAGAGAGAATGGAGTGCTTGAAGTTGGTTGATTCAATTTAATTTATTTTGAACCATTCCAATTTAGTTAAGTCTAACTTGATTCATTTAACTTAATTTATTCATATCAATTATGTACTATTCATGTATGTTTGACCGAATTGTGTCCTGATTTATTTTTACAAATTTTAATAGAATAAGTTCAACTTTGAAATTAAAAAAATCAAATGAGTAAAGATAAGTTTGAACACGTAGATTTTAGTACAAGTGTATGGTCAATTACTACATTAATTTCCACTCTTTTTTCACTTATATATTCTGAACACTACAGACATAATCTGCTAGAGAGACTATTTTGACCGGTTGCCGGTCACCTGTGTTGTGTAATACTGCCTCTGTCCCATAATTATTGGCCTATTTACCTTTTCAAAGTTAAAATTTATAAACTTTGACTCTAAATATCAATTTATATATCTATAATAAAAATATCATGTGAGATATTGTTATATTCATCTTAACGTCTATTCTAAATATCAATTTTTTATGTGAAATTTTTGTATGTACCTAGAGATATCGATGGTAAAAAATGATCATTGTAGACCGTGAAAAAGAAAATATTAAAAGAATTAAATCATGGCAGCTCCTCATGTTCATAACAAGCTTCTAAAGGGTACCTGAAGCTTTTGGATTTTTTTTATTTAACAAAAGGAGTTTTTGCAGCTTTCTATAGTGTGTTGTAGCTTTTTGTTAGTTGTTAGTCAGTTTTAATAGATTTTTAAGTAGCTTAGTCAGGTAGTTTTTGTATAAATAGAAATAGCACTGTACAGAACTTTTTCGAATCAATATACAAAAAATTTCCCCAAAGCATCTTCTCTGAAATAACTACTTTCTTCATTATGTGTTAATGGTGTTCATAAAATCTCTTTGATTCCGAGATTTTTCATGGTATCAGAGCACTAGACATATCATAACCCTGTCGGAATCAATCAGCCGATTTTGGTTTCATACCACATATCACAAAATCATTCCACAAATTTTTGAGTTAAATTCTGAAGGTACAACGATGGCTGCAACGGAGATTGGTGAGAACTCAGTGCATCAACCGATGAAGAATGTTGGAGCGTGAAGAGAGACACAAAAATGGGATGAAGATTATGTTTACTATCGGATTCGAGTGGATGATCCTTTGTATCTGCAGAACAATGATCATTCAAACCAAATCTTGGTGACAGAACCGCTTAATGAGGTAAACTACTTGTCCTGGAGTAGATCTATGATAACTGCTTTGGAAACTAGAGATAAGCTAGGGTTTATAACTAGAGCTATTGTTAAACCTGAGCGTGATCTTCCTACTTATAAGTAATGGAAAAAGGTCAATGCTATGATAGTTGCATTGATTCAAAATTCTTTGTGTAAGGAAATAGCTAGAGGTTTTATGTTTGCAACTGATGCTAGATGTATTTGGGAAGAACTGAAAGATAGCTTTGGGAAAAGTAATGGAATAATGGTACATGAGATGGAGAAAGAAATTAGTAATCTGGGACAGGAAAGTGATTCAGTTTCCATATACTTTACCAAACTGAAATCATTTTGCATGCATTAGACCTAGAAGGAGATGTTGTTGTTGTAATTGCTGTAAATATGGATACTATAAGGCAATAATAGAAGAGGAAGAGGAAGATAAGATGTATAAGTTTCTCATGGGATTGACTGAGGAATATAAGGTTGTCACAGATCAAATTCTGATGTTGGATCCATTACCAAACTTGGCCACGGCTTGTGCAATTTTTGGAAAGGTAGAGAAGCAGAAAAATGCAAAAACTGGATATCAGGGACAAAGTCAGACTTCTGCTATGGTTAGGAAAAGGATGATAATTGATGGATATGCTGAGAATGCACCACAGAATGCTGTAATTTTAGCAAAAGGTTCCTATCAGAAAAGGAATCAGTATGATTCAAATACTGGTTATGGAAAGGAGGGATACAGACAGGAGGTACTGAAAAATCCAAACCTTAAGTGTGATCATTGTGGGAAGATTGGCCATACAAAGGAGACATGTTTTTATATCAAAGGTTTCTCTGACTGATTCTATGAAAATAGAGGAGAGAAACCACCACCGAGAGGAAGGTATCCACACAATGCTCATGATGTAGAAACTTCTGTACCAGCAAGTGTTATGCAAGATGATCAGATGATAAACATGGGTGAAATAAACACTCAGAATGGGCAGTCACATTTGAAGATTTTTCAGACAAGTTTGATTCAACGGGAACTTGGAAAGGCTATAAGAGGAAAGGCACAAGAGCTGACAGCTCCTACTGACTTTGTGAACTTGGCTCACCTGAAAGATTTTTCAAGTAGAATTCTATTTCATGCTTGTAAAACTTCATTTTTATACAACTGTATTTCTTGGATTATTGATTCTGGAGCGAGTAGTCATATGAGTAGTAAGATGACTTTCTTTGATTCTTATATCACCACACAAATACCAACACATCTGCATTTACCAGATAACACAACCAAATATGTCACCGCCATAGGAAAGATACATATGCCAAATAACCTAACTCTTGTTGATTTTTTACATGTACCATCTTTTCACTTCAACTTATTATCTGTCAGTAAACTTTTGAAAATCACTTCAATACATGTTGGATTTTTTAAACATTTTTTTTCTTTTTGCAGGACCTTAAATGCAGTAAGGTCATTGCAATTGCAAAGGAACTACAAGGGTTGTATATTCTAGATAAGCATTCTTTCTCAGAGGATACAATTCAAGTCGCACTGCATAGTCCCAGTCTTTCTTGTATTAGTCAAAATCATCATTCCTTGTATGCAAATAAGCCAAATGGTACTGATTTCTATGTATGGCACAGTAGGTTAGGACTTCCTTCAAACACTTCTTTCAAGCACCTGATTGATCATGTACGCATTTCAATACGAGAAAACTACATATGTACAGTTTTCCCGCAGGTCAAGCAGAAAAGGCTTGAGTTTCCAATCTATGAAAACTTTTCTTCACATGCTTTTGATCTTTTACATTATGGTGTTACTACAATTTTTGGTACCAAACATTTCCTGACCATTGTGGATGATTATACGAAGTGTACCTGGACAGTCTTAATCAAGTCCAAAGATACTGTTCCATTCATTTTTGAATCTTTCTTTACATTGATGAAAAATTAGTTCAACACCTCTAGTGAAGACTATCAGGACTGACAATGGTTTAGAATTTGTTAACAACACATTCAGTGTCATTCTGTCAGAACTAGTATTTTTCACCAAAAGACCTGCTCTCACACTCCACAACAAAATGGTGTGGTTGAAAGAAAACATCAACATCTTTTAAATGTTGCTATATCTCTTTTGTTTCACCTTCCAAAGAGATTCTGGGGAGACTCTATTCTCACTGCCACTTTTCTTATTAACAAAACTCCTTCAGCTATTCTATCTTGGAAATGTCCATATACACTCCTCATGAACAAGACACCTGATTATTCTTTGATAAAATATTTGGTTGTCTTTGTTTCTCCACTGATACAACTCCTCATAAAAATAAGTTTCAACCTAGAGCTTTACCTTGTCTAATGATAGGTTATCCACCAGATAAGAAAGGCTATAAACTTTTTGATATTACTCATAAAAATATTATCATTTCCAGAGATGTTGTTTTCCATGAGCAAATATTCCCTTATGCCACAAAATCAAAACCTTCTGATTCCATTTCTTTACCTATCGTCCCCTCTCATTACAATTAGTCCTCTTCTATTAATTCTTCTTCTCACATTCAGCCCTTGTCTTCTGATCCATTTTTCCCAAACACTATATCTTCTGACTCTCTATCTCACTCCCACTGTTCTTCACCTTCCATGACTCAGCATACACATAACACTGAATCTATATCACCTCATGATGCATCATCTTCATTACCTCATCACCACACAGAACCTATCCTCGGAAAAAATACCAGATGTATACAAAGGCCAGTTTGGTTAAAATGATTTTATACTTATCACCTTACATGATCCATCCTGTCCACCTCAATTTTCTTCTACATATTTGGCATTTCTTGCTCAAGTCTCAAAAGTAAAAGAACTATAGTCATATAAAACTGCTAGTTTACATGCAGAATGGATTGCTGCTATGAATTCTGAATTGCAGGCTCTTGAAGAAAATGATACATGAGAGCTTGTTGATAAACCACCTGGAAAGAAACCAATTAGATGTAAATGGGTATATAAGATTAAGTTCTTGGTAGATGGAAGCATTGACGGATACAAAGCAAGACTTGTTGCCAAGGGTTTCAATCAAATTGAGGGAGTTGACTATTTTGACAGTTTCTCACCTGTGTCTAAAATAGTTACCTTTAGACTTTTCTTAGCTATCTCTGTAGCAAAGAACTGGAGTATTCAGCAGCTTGACATTAACAATGATTTCCTGCATGGATACTTGTATGAAGAGGTTTATATGCTTCATCCTGCAAGTTAATTCAAAGCCTCTGGACATCAGGTCTGCAAGCTGAAAAGATCTTTATATAGCCTTAAACAGGCTTCTAGAAAATGGAATGCTGAGTTGACTAAGGTACTTCTATCTTAGCATTTTAATCAGTCACAGAATGACTACTGTTTATTCACCAAGTCTTCTGATGATCAGCATCTTGCCTTAATTGTTTATGTGGATGATATCTTGATTGTTGGTTCTGATAATGATATTATTCAAGCAGTCAAAGAGTATCTGCATTCGAAGTTTACCATCAAAGTTCTTGGACCAATTAAATTTTTCCATGGACTTGAACTGGCCTGGTCAGCAGCAGGTGTTTATCTTTCTCAGAGAAAATACATCCTTGAAATTGTTGAGGATAATGGCTGTCTTAGAGCCAAGTACACATCTGGGAGGTCGTCGCCGTACCTCTCAAAGATACTACTTTTAAGCCCTATTTGCTTACTAAATACAACTAAGTAGATAGTATGGCAAGTCGGGGTCGTCCACAGAGAAGA
>JAUOBV010561862.1:0-16646 GCA_032360425.1 Rubia occidens | reverse complement strand
GTAATAGAAAGCTCATTGAGATTCTTCACATCCCAAAATCGTTCATCATGTCTCATATCATCAACAAAAGTTTCAAGTGAATGTTCCAAAAATATCAAATCACCACTTGAATATTCATTAGGATAAAACCCCGCAAGTTGGACCAACTTTGATATACCAAAAGATGAAAACGATTTTTAGGACTAAAACATGCCATACAAGAAAGTAATTTTCAGTTACAAATTTTGTGGGTGTTTTATGTAATTTTCAGAAAAAAGAAGTGGGGCAAAACTCTAAATATTTTCAGTACACTGCCTCCGCCTCTACTTTCTTTGCGGCTGACCCCATCCTCGTCCCATGGTTCTCCGATTACACCAATAGTATGTGTAAATCACCCACACAAGATTTACGCGCCATTCACTTTTTATTTTTATATTTCATTACTATGAGATAGAGCCTTTAAACCTTTATAATTTGAGTCATTCTCACGCAATCTTCTGGTGAAATCAAGGGTTACTGAAACTATAAGATGAAGGCAAATTAAATTTGGAGTTATATACGCAATTATTTTAAACTCGAATCTTTCTAAAACGCACGAAAAAGATGAAGCCCTAAATTGCAATTACATAAAAAGAAAATATTTTCAGCATCTTCTCCATCAACAACGTGAAACCCTACCAAATTGAGAATATATCATCTGCGGGTTTGGTTTTGGTTTAATTCCTCCATTTAGCTAAAAATATGGCATAAAGACAATTTCCAATGGAGGAACACACCTCTCATGTACCAAAATTTTAGTATAGAGGGGGTCGAAATATAATTTTAACTAACATTTATTATTTTTTGTAGTTTTAAACATAAATCACTTTATAAAAATAAAAATTGGGGGTGAGCAGGCACCACTATGCACCCCTTAAGTTTTGCCACTGCCTCCCATGGAATTCCTAATTCCACAGACGGATGGTCACTGTACCAATTGTCATTATACCAAATTGTGTTGTTGCGATTCTTCGTTGCTTTACCTGTCGTTGCCGGCGGCAGATTGCTGAGAGCAAGGATAACGTTGGCGTTGAGCACGTAGAGATGATGTTAATGCACCCCTGGCTCTTCTCGCCAACTTCTACTACAGAGCGATTAGATTTTCAACAATTAGCTTTTGGTACGGTTGATAGAAGTCGACGGCTGATAAGTTTTTCCGGCGATAGGCTGGGTGTGATTCTGAATCGGGTTAGAAGAGTAGATCCAATTTGATTATTTTGGGCTTGACTAATTGGGCTTTATTTTGTGTTTGGTCTACCCCTAAAACTTCATACAAAATAATAATTCATCAACTTAAAATAATTAAACATCAAATATATAGTTTAAAAAATAATTATTAAACTAACTAAATTAAAATTGATAAACATCAATAACATACTAATATATACATAAAAATAAAATAGTTAAAAATTAAATTAAAACACTAAAAACACAATAGATTATAGTTAAACATTGAAATAAATTCTAATTATACACATCAATAATCAATAATAAAGATAATTAAACATAAAGTAAATACACTAAAATATACTCTTTCTGTCTCACCAGTTTTGACCTATTTATTTTTTCACAATTTTCGAGTGATCATGTTTGAATCGTCAATATCCTACCTACACATAACAATTTAGCATAAATTCGATATTTAGAAAATAGATGTTAAGATGAATCTAACAATATCTCACATGATATTTTATTATAAATATGTTAATTTATATCTAGGGTCAATGATTAATAAGTTTGACCTGTAAAAAGTAAATAGGTCAAAACTGGTGGGACGGAGGGAGTATTAAATTAAAAATGGTTAAGTAACAAATAAAAATACTAAATATTCACATCAAATTAAAAATAATTAAAGATCAAATGATAAATTTAATTAACACATCAAAATAAAAATACATTGAAACATGAAAGAAAAATAGTAAAATATACGTACATCAAATTAAGTTAAACATTGTACGAATCCGATTAGAACCTATAACCATAAAATCAATGAAAAATACAATAAAAAATTTAAATACAAATAAAGTTTAAAACATTAAGTATCCCATCAAAATGTGACACTGATATTGGATAAGATAAAATATCACTATTAAATTATTATTTTTAAATAATTCACACCGTTTAAACATTAAAAGATTTTTTTTATAAAAAAAATCTGAAATACCTCTTTCATAAAGATGTTTCTCTAAGCTAAATTAGTAGGGTGCTCGAAAATTGTAGCCATGCTGCTCCATGTTCTTATTTCTCTACCATTCAAGTTTTTTCTTTTATCTAATTTGCAAATTACAAATCCAACAATTAAGTAGAACTGGGAGAATAGAATTTTGTCATTTATATTATTTTACCAGTGCATAGTTTCATGCATATCTCAATTCACTAAGGGCATTCAACTTTTGATCCAAAAACAAGCATTTAACTTGCATTTAGCTTTTATCTTCTTGAGGTATAACTTGCGTTTCTTTTATCAAGGTGATTTGGGAGAACACGGAAGATGATGGTGATGGCCTTCCTCTTCTTGTTTACGTTTCGCGGGAGAAACGTCCAAAGCATCCTCATCATTACAAAGCCGGCGCCATGAACGTTCTGGTTAGGCATTCATTCTTATTCTTCAATAAATTTAAAATTTATCATTAATCAAATAGATCGAAGTTGGAGAATTTGCATTAGTGTGAGCAGGGTGGATTCAAGGTAGTTACCTTATTCTTCAATAAATTTTATATTTTATCATTAATCAAATAGAGCGAAGTCGGAGAATTTGCATTAGAACATGTACAATGGGAGTTTTAAAGTGGTTTGAATTAAAAATTAGGATCGAATAGGGACAATAATTTTCAGTGTGGAGGACTGAAAGAGGGTTGAACCAAGCCAACCCGTGGGACCAGGCTCCAAAATGGGAACCGTCCCATTTTTGACGAAGTGACCAGGCTTCACGTGGCCCGGGCCACAAGCATAGCCTTCCTTTTCTTTTTAAATTTGCATGGACACGTGGAGCAAGCTGATTCAACCACGTGTCCCAAATATATTTTTAAAATCTGAATATTTTTTTGGAAAAATTGATAAAAATTGAATTTTTAAAAAAAATCTGATTTTTTGTTTTAAAAACTGAAATTAAATTTTGGATCTTTTTAAAAATCAAAATTACATTCTTTTAAAAAAATGTGTTTCTTTTGTTTAGTTATGGTTCATAAAATAAATTTTAAAAATTTAAATTAATTTCAAAAATGAGATTTCAAAAATAAAATCCAATTCAATAATTATACGTGTATTATTAGATTTCGTATTTAAATTTATTGTGTTAAGTAAATTTATTTGAATTAATTATTAAAGGTAGAATTAATGAGTAGAATAGAGAGAATTAAGTGGTGTCCATGAAGTGGTTTGAGAGTGGTTTCCACCATTGTGGAGAAAAAAATGGAATGTTTTAGTTTTGGTTTGAATTGCTGAGGTGCAGGAGAGAGATTGATTATTTAATGAACTGAAACACAAAAGTGGTTTGGGAGTGGGTTTACCACTGCACATGCTCTTAGTGTGAGAAGGGTGGATTAAAGGTAGCTCTTCAATAAATTTATATTTTATCATTAATTAAATTAGAAAGGAGCGAAGTAGGAGAATTTGCATTAGTGTGGAAATGGTGGATTAAAGGTAGTTACCTAATTTTTCAATAAATTTAAATTTTATCATTAATCAAATTAGAAAGGTGCGAAGTCGGAGAATTTGCATTTTGTGTGTGGAAATGATGGATTAAAAGTAGTTCTATTAGACTAGAGAAAATCACTTGGGCTAGCTCAAGTGGTCAGAACTTAGTGCCCATGTGTAGAACATTTTGTATGTGGGGAGGTAAGGGTCAAATGAAAATTTGACAAGTGTCAAATTTAAGCTACAATTAATGGAGAGAAATAAGGATGCAATTAAGGGAGAGAATTATGGATGAATTTAATTGTAATTTTTTAAACTCTTGTCAAATTTTCATTTCACCCTTACCTCCCCAGATACAAAATTCCTGATAAAAAATTTCAAGGTTTCTCCAGGGTTCAGTCTTCCTTCCCTCCGAGTTGCATTATTATGAATTTTTATTTTATTTTTTAAATTAGACTAGAGAAGTTATTGTTATCAAGTGACTTCTCTTGGTTCGGTATTAAGGGTTAGTTTTAAAAAAAATTAGATTGGAGAAGTTACTGGACCAAGATAACTTCTCTCTGGTCCAGTATTATGGGTTAAATTTTTGGAAAAAAATTTAGACTAGATAAGTTACTGGTCCCAGTGACTTCTCTTGGTCCAGTAGAACTGACTTTAACTCCCCCATTATGCCGTTAATCCCCCTCCCCCATTGGTCTTCACTTAGATTGATTATGGTCTCAATATCTTTTTAAAAAATCTACACAAGAGCACAAAATCATTTTTAAAATCATTGATAACTGAAATAAATTGCAAAGAACAAATATTTTAGATCCATCAATTAACTACAATATTCTAATACTTGCATATACCACACACACACGCACACACACATATTATTGGTATTTCTCACAGGTATCCATTAATGTCATAGTTACATACTATGTTACTTATCATAAATTGTTAGTTTTAATATGTGATTATATTTTGAACAGACTAGAGTATCAGGAGTATTGACAAACGCACCATTCATGCTAAACGTAGATTGCGACATGTTTGTCAACAATCCAAAAGTTGTGCTACACTCTATGTGTCTTTTACTTGGTGATGAAAAAGAATGTGGTTTTGTGCAATTTCCACAAAGATTTTATGATGGGTTGAAGGATGATCCTTTCGGAAATCAAATGGTGGCTATGCTTACGGTATGTATATTGTTTTTTAACCATCAAAGTGGAAGGATTATACTTAGCTCCTGTCATCAAACAAAAATTGAAAATTACAAGTCAATTTTTTTATAAAAAGTTTGATGATATGAGTAAGGAATTGTGCTCTTGGAAATAATCTATTTCTGACTGTGCAGAAATTGGGAATGAATATTTAAGTGAAATATTCTGATAATTAATTTATTCTTTAGTTAAACATATTAATCTTATTTGCTTACATATATAACTAAATATTCAAACATGCCTAATTGTTCAAACAAATTGAATATTTCCCTTATATTAGTTATATATGTAAGTTTTAAAGGTGTGATTAATGAATTTTCCTTAAACACCACAGTACATAGGAAGAGGACTTGAAGGATTGCAAGGCCCCTATTATGGAGGAACAGGGTGCTTTCACAGAAGAAAAGTTATTTATGGCCTATCACCTAGTGGTAAATCGTACAAAGGTATTGATTGTCACTCATTTATGACTTTTTATTTTTATTTTTAAAACGAGTTATATGCAATATTTTAAAAATAAAAATTGTGCTTTATGCTCTCAGTAAATAAATAGAGTGTATAATTTTCATGTGCGCTCATGAAAATATATGCTACACCTATAAATAGAAGCTATTTGTTTAATTTGGTGATTCATTTTTATATTTTACTCTAACTATTTGTCACAACTCTTTTCTCCAAATAATATGAAAATATTGAATTTTCAGGAAAGTTGAAGTTTGAAGATTTAGAGAAAACGTTTGGAAAAGCTCCCAACTTCAACAAACTAGCATCTCAAACTTTATCATCATCATATTCAGTGGTAGATCATCCCGTTTCTCCTTCTGATTCCATCGAGGAGGCATGTCAAGTTGGGAACTGTGGTTTCGAGAACAATACTTTGTGGGGTAAAAAGGTGACACATTTCTCTCTCTCTCTCTCTCTCCAATTCTTACATTTGAAAAATACATAAAAATTAATTAGGTATTAATCCCATCATAAAAATAAAATATCATTATTAATAAATAAAGATAAAGACATTATTAATAAGATAGAAGAAGTATTAAGATTTCAACTCTAATATAGAATTTATGGACTTTCAATTTTTTATTTATTAATGTTATGAATTACTTTATTGACATTCAAAAGTTATTACTGCATTTCCAAATACTATCAATTCATAGTTTAATTAATACAATAATAAGGAAAGAGTCATCTCAACTTTGAATAAATGAATATGATGACTTCTATTGATGGATCGAATGATATGTGTCATTTTACTAAACGTGCTCTATACTTATATGAATCTTAATACAAGATTTCTTAACAGTTTAAATTTTTTGTCACTGATAAAATTTGAACTCTAAAGGTTTGAAATAGTAAGACTAAACTTTAATTATTATTAGTTTTGCACTGAATTTAGAGTATATAAATAGAATTGAGCCTTCTAATAATTATTGAAATTTGACAATTTCTTACATAATTGTAGATTGGATGGATATATGGATCTACCACAGAAGATGTGCTAACGGGAATGACCATACATGCAAGAGGATGGAGATCAATGTGGCTAGCAACCAATCCACATGGGTTTCTTGGGTGTGCCCCTTCATGTGGGCCTGATACACTGGTCCAACAAAAAAGGTGGTCCACTGGGCTGCTTGAAATCACATTCGGCCCAACAGGCCCAATCTCTGCAACTCTCTTTGGGTACATGGAGTTGAGGCAGTTATTTGCCTATCTCTGGATATTAACATGGGGCATGAGGTCTATATTTGAAATATGCTATGCTGCTCTCCCTGCCTATTGCCTAATTACCAACACCAACTTCCTCCCCAAGGTAAGCCGTCCTCCCTACCTTTATTTATTTTATTTTATTTTAGATTTAATATACTCCATAACATTTTTACCTTTCTATTTTAGTACACTCTCTCTGTCCCAACTTAAATTATATAGAATTTTTCCGATTTCCTAGTAATATGTTTGACCCTTAATATATTTAACTAAGTATAATAATGGCACATAAAAAATTGATATTTAGAAATTATTTGTTGCATAGAATACAACAATATCACATACAATAATAATGTTGCTTATATATCTATTCAAATATGTGGTAAAAATTTGATAGTGTTAACTGCCAAATTGTAATTGTGCAATTTAACTTGAGATTGAGGAAGTATCCATTGTTTATTTTGTACACTACCTTTTAAAGGGAAAAAAACTAGAAAAGACATGAGGTAGGGGGAGATGACGTTTGGGAGGGAAAGTGAGGGGAAAGTGTATTAAATGAGCTTATTAATGTGGGGATGATAAGGATAAGTCAGTCAAAATAGAAATTTATCTCCTCCTCATTTAATAAGTGGTAAAGTTAAATTTTAATAGTATTGACTAGTATAATTAAGGTTTTAATAGTATGCAAGATAACAATTGTTTTAGACTGATTGTAACATGTACTTTTCTAAGTATAAATTTATAATTTTCTTTATGTGAAATTAATAATATTCAATTTAAAACATGTTCATTAAAATTGTGGAAAATAGAACATGAAAACTTATAAAGGGACACCAAAAGTATTACTTTAATTTTAATTTTTTCATTGTTTTCTCACAACTTTAGATCTATATATGCATGTAATTGATCTTCCCTTAATGACCGTTGATTCTAAAGGTGTACATATATTACAACATTGTTTCATTGCTTTATATAGGTGGATGAAGCAGCCATAGTCATACCGATTTCAATCTTCATCATCTTCAACTTATACAGCATGTGGGAGTACATCCATGCTGGGCAATCGATAAGGTCATGGTGGAACAACCAGAGAATGTCCAGAATAATTACAATGACGGCGTGGCTGTTCGGATTAATCACCGTCATAATCAAGCTGTTGGGAATATCTGACACTGTTTTTGAAGTCACGAAAAAGGAACAAAAAATAAACAGCTCTAAAGAAGAGGGTGAAGAGCAGAAGCTTTCCGGAAGGTTCACGTTTGACAGCTCCCCCATTTTTGTGCCTGGGTTAACAATTCTCATTATTAACTTGGCTGCTTTAGGGTGTGGATTAGCTGGGTTGATTCAAGGTCAAGTATCTGGAGAATTCATGTGTAGTGCTTGGGTGGTCCTTTGTTTTTGGTCATTTTTGAAAGGTTTGTTTGGAAGAGGAAAATATGGTATTCCCTCCCTCACAGTTTACAAGTCTGTTGGATTAGGGCTGGTGTTTTTACAATTCTGCAGATGGAGCTCTCGAGTCTGAATGAGAATCAAATGTTGATAATGGAGTATAAGACTAGTAGGTAGTGAAAATTATTTCGGAAGATAAATGTTCCCTATTGTAATAAGATTTAATACTAGTTAAGTAGAGATTGAGTTTTAGTTTGATTGTATTAAGATGTTTGTGATTATTAGCTTGTGTTCCAACATTAGCTTTCTTAGTTATGGGGTCATCTTCCCCTATCTCATCTACCTCTAGTTCATCCACACGAACTGAGGTATTACCTCCATCATCATCAGCCATGCTCTCTTCAAATCCCATATCAACATCCCTGAACCCATACTCAAGTTCATCAATCTCGATAGCTGGAGAAAAATATCCACATGCTTCATATCTTGGGACATACTCAACATCTTCATCACCCTCACTATCAGAAATAACAATAACTGGGTGCACTCAGCTTCTTATTCCTCCAGACCGCTCTATGATCATAGGGTTTAACTGTTGGTAAGCTTGCATAATTTTCCACCTTTATTTCATCATCCTTGTGATTTTCTGACTCAGAATTCTCTAATTCCTCTATCTGGACATATAAAGGGCTAGTAGTAGTAGAATAAACCGCAAAAAAATTCCTCTTCATCTTCTTTAGTAAAACACCCATTAACCAGCTTAGGATTACACTTCACAATCTCCTCAATATCATCAAATTCTCCAGTTACTAATTCATCCATATCCACCTCAAACATATTCCCCTTAAGGTTCTAAACCCAGTCAAATCTATAGCCAGATTGTTTAACCCTATGCCAGTACAAGCACTCCACTACATGCTTGAATTCCATACCATTTAGCTTAATCAGAGAAGCACTGCGAGAATCAGGGTATGTTACCTTAGGTTTGTAAGCTTCAATCGTGAGTGGATAGAATGGCTTCTGGACTTTCCCTTTGAACAACATCATTTCTTTTCATGTGTGTTCTTGAACTCCTTGTTTGACCATTGTTATTTTTCGAGATTGGAAGTGTTTGCGGCAAGAAGATTTTGAGGGTATAGGCTTTGTGTCTCAACACAACTCAACTTCTATTAGGCACTGTGATTTCAATTAGGCAACTATCCCCTCAAAAGAACTACAAAAATTTGAAAATGGCAAGAAACAAGGAAGTATGGTGGTAAAAATAGAGGGAAGAGTATGGAGAGATGGAAAATTTTGAAAAAAAGAGAGAGTAATTCCTCCAATTTTTATCTCATTAATCGCACCCTCAATTTTCCTTTCCAGGAGAAGTCATAATTACTCATTTTCAACCACTTTTCACTTCATGTCACAACTTCTTGAACTTCCAACATAGTTCTTCTCCTTCTATTTTCCCCTCATTTTCTTCTTTCTATTTTTTGTATTATTCTGAAATTTATATACAGAAAATAAAATTAAAGCTGAAAAAAATCTAATGAAAAAATACCTCACATTCGACATACACCTTATTGTTGTCTGAAGTGTCCAAACTTTTTGTGAAAATATCTACAAATTGCTCAGATGTTAGAACATAGGCAATGATCATTTCCTTCCTTTCCACCAAATCCTGATTAAAATGATATCTTATATCAATGTGTTTTGTTCAAGAATATTGAATTGGATTATTTGATAAATAGATTTCACTTTTGTTGTCATAGAACACTTTTGGAGGCCCTTCTTTAATTCCATAATCATTCAGCACCTGTTCCATCCACAATAGTTCTACACAACAATTTCCAGTAGCAAGATACTCAAATTCAACAGTTGATAAGGATATCGAATTTTGTTTCAAACTATACCAAGATACCAGCAATGCCTTATATCAATGCCTTATATCAATGCCTTATAAGGCATCATTTTAAAACTATATCATTTGCTTTATATCTTGTTTCAAACTATACCAAGATACCAATTTCCAGCAACACTGGTAGATGTTTCTTTATAGGTGGACGTATATTCGAAGGAATGCAAGAATTCTATGGACCTCCTTCTGTAAAATAGAGGATAAAAACTTGAATTCTTTTTTATTTAGTTGTTTTCTAAATTTCCTGGCTCATGGATGATTTTTTACACTTCTATAGTTTTTAAATTACTCATTTCTTGTTTCTTAGAATTAATCTTTGTTTCATTATGACCATATTTGATTAGATTTGGAGTAATTAAGTTGTTCTATTCTGATTTTCTTCGGTGATATTTCCCCGGGTTTTGATCTGGATGAGCCAGGCATAATTTAAATACAGCATTGCAAATGCAAAAAAAAAAAATCAGCACTAGTTTTTGAATTTAACAACCGTTGCTGGAATAATGTGTACCGGTATAAATATTATACTGGTGCTCAAAACTATTGTCCTTCTAAGTGCGAGCACCAGGAATTATTTTTAAATCGGTGCTTGATATAAACCTGTGCTCAAATTATAATAGCACATGACTTCATTTTTACTGTCAGCACTAGCAACGGTCAATACATGTCCGGTCAACACCAGTATTATTTAATTAGTACCGGTAGGATCACAAGTTATTAAGCAGCGGTAACAATCAACCAGTGCTGGTTATAGGGGACCCAACATGTCTGTAGTATAATTGGCACCGTTTGTATTTTACCGGTGCTTTATATCGATTTCCAGCATTGATTTGGTATACATGTGCCTTTGTAACTACGTTTCAGTACCCCTATACTTAGGCGTAGGTAATCCAGGGGGCCGAATAACTGGTGCCTATGTACCGAATCACCGGTGCCTATGTAGGGTTCCTGAAGTAGTGATATAACATTTTGCTAATGAAATGTATCAATATAACCCTAGAGAGTAAGTGAAAGAGTAAACATATCCATTCCGGAAAATTTAGGCTGAAATTTGGTGAAAAGACTATTTTATCTCTCCGATTATTTTTAAAATTTTAGAAAAGAATGAAGTTACTATTATGCTCCCAAAAACCTTATTATTCTTCTTCTTTTCTTCCCATGCCTATTGTAGCAACCTATTTTCCATCTCCGACAATAAGCTATGCCACCTACTTCTCCACCTCATTTGCCTATTGCCGCGGCCTACACCATTTTCTTTACCATCTCCATTGCCTATTGTTGTGTCCTCCAATGCAAACCTGATGTGCTGCTGAATATGACAACACTGTGTTTCTGGAAAGAGTCATAGAGATTGAGGTTGAGCAGGATGAACAACGATTGAGGCTAAAGATGAGTAGATCCAGAGTTAATTTTTTTGGTTTTTATAGTGGTGGCCCGGGGCAGGTGGGTGAGTTGTGGTGATTGGTGGGGGCGAGGCTGGGTGGTGGCGTCAATTAGAGGTAAGGGGGCTGAGTGGCGGGGCTGGTTTAAGATCGGGTGCTGGTGGGATTGGTGATGTAGCGATGCCCATACAGCAGTGGAGTAGTGACGGAGCGACGATGGCGGTGAAGCAGCAACAACAGTGGTAAGGGTATAATTGTCTATGCACATTCTATTTTTGGGTCAGAGGGCATTTTGGTTATCTTAGATTGAGTTAACACCAAATTGTCCATTAGAGGGTTATATTGGCACTTTCAAGTTAAAGTTGTTTTTGTAGTTTCAATTATTTAAGGGTTATATTGGCACTTGCTCAATTATATAGGGTTATATTTGTATATTTCCCTTTATATTTTAAATTTAAACCCATTATATTCCCTCAATCTTTTTAAAAAAATTAAAATTCTAACACTATTTTCATAGGTAGAGGCACTAAATTAAATTGTGACCCACCAAATAAAATTTCTAGATCTGCCCTTGCATGTATAGGTAGTACTAAATGTGTCCAAGCCTGCCCGACTGATATATTAGAAATGATACTCTGGGATGGGTGTAAATCTAAATAAATTGCTTCTACTTGAAGAACAAAAGACTGCATTGGTTGTAAAAAAATGTGAATCTGTCTGCCTAACCGAGTTCTTAAGTTTATACTTATCTAATGAAATGACCCAGAGTATAGGTCTAGCTTATTGATATATTAGAGACTGTTTTAGTTGAATCTATTTGATTTTTTAACAACTCCAAGCTTATCTCGTATGGTCCAAACATATCTAGTAGATTTAAGGCCTAAGGGATTTGGGGTTTTGACAACTATGCAGATTCTATAGTGGTCCAAGCACAAACTCTCCAAGTATGAGCCCGCCACTCACCCTACACGGAGGACCTTCATTCTTGAACTCATTGGATCTATTAGAGCTTCCAATTTGAAATTGAAATCCTCTAGAATGGGAATTGCGATGAATGTGAGTAACGAAATCTTCTCATGTCTTAAATTCCATTCCCAGAGTGGGTTTATGAAGGTTTAGGGTTTAGGACATGAGAATATTTCATTACTCACATTCATCGCAATGCCCAATCTAAAGGATTTCAAGCCCAAATTGTATAGGAACACTATTGCCTCCACCCGAACCATTCATTTCCATGATCCGTAACCTTGAACACTAGGTCACCTCTTATCCCTTGGTTATCCACAGCTACATCATCGTTATTTTTCAATCATTCATCTTCATGCTCATCAATTAGGGGTGATAAATAGGCGGAGTCGACTAATGGTGGTTAAAAAAATATGAGTATGACTCATTTTTGTAACGGATAAAAAATAATTTGGGTAAAAATGGGCTGGGTTGAAACACGCTTTACTCACGGGTTGAAAATTATTCAACTCATGGGTCAAAATGGGTAAACCCACGAGGTTCAACCCATATATGAACCCATATGAGTTTATTTTCCAACTCATATAGGTAGAATCCACGGATTTCAACCCATATATTGATCCATGTGAGTTTATATAGAAATATATAAACCGCAGGTTTAGACCCTACATTGATCCATATGGGTTTATATACTAACCTATATAATTAAATCTGCGGGTTTCAACCTATATGGATAAACTCGCAGTCAGGGGCGAAACCAGGGGGTCGAAACTTCGAAAGGGTGCTGGAAGCATCCCTAGGATCCGGTGGCCCAAAATTTAGGCCTAAACGCCATCGAAATCCACAATTTTTGCCACCTAAACCTAGGTTGCAGCGTTTTTTCCGACGGAGCTCCGAGGAAAACGATGCTCAATCTGATTTATTATTATTGTTGTTTCTTCATTAAAAAAAATGACGCCATTTATGTAAAAGTGAAATGACGTTATTTTCTTTTCGTCAAGGGCAAAAAAAAAAGCTAGCCAATTGGGTTTAAACCCAACTAGCCAAATTACAAAACCCCCATATCGGATTGGGGAAATCAATCCTAAATTGGTATCCGAAAATTTCCAAATCAATCCATCTCCTCTTCTGTGCCCAACGCGCCGCTCCGCCGTTCGCCCACGCGAGTCGTACGCATCCTTCCGATCTGAGAGCTTATGAGTCCGAGTCCGAGTCCGAGTCTTTGAGAGCCTCTCCGAGGCCCATGGATCAAACAACCTTCCCTATAAGTTCACCATCAGATGTTTAATTATTTTAATGGTTCATCTTTATGAGTTGGGATTTTCTATTTGCTATTGCAACTTTCTGTTTTAGTCCACATCTCCCTGACAAATTTCTATTTTAAGTTTGAACGGGTCATTATGTTTGAAAATTCACGTGAACAAGTGGACCTTTGTAATTTAAGCCAATGCCGAGACAAGAGATATTTAAAAATCTCAGTTATGTTTAATTGATTATGTTTAATTGATTATGCCATAATTGTGTGAATTGACTGTGCCAAGTCGATTGATTTGGGAAAGAAAGTGGAAATAGAATCCAATTACCGCAGATATTAGAAAGTAATTTTGTAAGGAAATAATTTGTCTTAATTGTAAAAATATAATGATTTTGTTTTCATCTTTTTGTGTAAGTGTTGTTCATTTAAATATTGTTGTATTAAGCGTTCGATTTTCCCCCTCTCTTATTCAGCCCCCTTACATAACGTTCTTGTTCGATCCGTCACTTCTCGCAGACAACTCGCAAACCCAACCCGCCCAACCCGCCCAACCCATATTTTTGAAATATAGATTTGAGTTGTTACTCATTTTACTCATACCTACCCAAATTTTAAATAGACAACCCGCTTGACCAACAGATTACGGGTCTATTTTATCAGACTTGTCATCCATGTTCAAACTACAGAGAACTATTATTGTAGATGCCATCGTTAACCTCATGCTCCTCAACGTCTACTCCCTCCGTCCCACCAGCTTTGGTCTATTTACTTTTTCCAACTCAAATTTGGTAAACTTTGACCCTAAATATAAATTAATATATTTATAATAAAAATATCATGTAAGATATTGTTAGATTCATCATAACATCCATTTTCTAAATACCAATTTTTTAGGTGGAATTTTTATACTCCCTCTTTCCCATCATAAACTGCACACTTGCTATTTGACAGTCATTACGATAAAATTTTGACCACATCTTGAATCGATATATTAACAATAATATTATTCTACGTGGTGTTATTGAATTCGTCTTACGCCTTCTTTCAAATTCTTTTCTTCTTTGGCATCATTCACTGACTCCCCATCATTACAGATATCTTCAGTTGCCACATTTAAATCCGCCCCAACATAAATTCCATCATTACTAATAACAATAACCCAATCAGAAAATTTTGTATGTTAGGAGATTAAGTATGTAAGGGTGATGGTACAGTAATATCATGACAAGTGTATGTGAATGAGGAAGTTAAATGTAGTTTTTTATTTCTAATTTTATTTTGTCCTTAAATTATTTGCAACTTGTTAAAATACTATTGGACCATCATTTTTAACATACTTAATCTCCCAACATACAAAATTTTCTGGTAACCCAGCCACCACTCCTATATTTCTGAGCTTTGAAAGGGGATTCCACACCACCTCGTCTTCTACAAATTCAAGTTGAAAGGAAAAAATTATGGATATCTACAACAAGATATAATCCACACCATTTTGAATTCGTAGAAGACGAAGTGGGCATGGAATCCCCTTTCAAGTACATTACCACTCTACTAAACATTTTGAATTAATCTGATTATCATTACATGTTCCTTCTTTTGACAGGATATAACATTCAACCCTGTAACCCATACTTACAACAGTTGATGAATGAAACCAGTTTAATTGTCAAAAATAAGAAGAGAGAAAAGCCGGCATTTAGAATAACATTGAAGAATTAGAAAGAAGTAAAATTCAAACAAGCTTGTACTCCTTCCGGTTCTCTAACATTGACACATTTTCCTTTTTGAGATGGTTTTTTAACATTGGCACATTTCCTTTTTTGGAAAATTCTAGATTGTTTTCATCCACTCGTTTTACTTTTTGCTATTTCAATGAATTCTCAACCACTAATTCTACCTTCCTAAATCCTTGTGCCAAAAGTAAATGTGTCAATGTTAAATAACCGGAGTGAGTAATTTTTTTACAAAGTCAACTGGGGTTAATAAATATATGGTGGAGTATAGAACTAGTAGTTGACAGACAAATATGTATCAAGGTTATTACGGAATATGAATTATTCTAGATAGAATATGAATATTCTTGTAATATTACTTGTTATTGTAATTAGATTAGAATTCATTTTATAGTCTGATTTAGGTCTTCTGTACTAGTATATAATATACCAAAGATCATGAATACAGATATAGAATCATTACCCCGTAAATATTCTTCACCTGGTCATCGTCAGCCTTCCTGTGGTTGAAGAATGCGGAGTGATTTGCAATATTTGTTGAAGTTTGATGAGGGAAACAAAGTGAATAGAAGGTGGTAATGTCAGGATCTCCAAACTTTAGGACCCCCGTCCTACATTTGTTGGTGCATGTAGGCTCTAAGGCCAATTTGTTATGGTCATCAGTCCTTGCTATTCATTATATGGGGTCGAATACCTTCGCGTGACCACCTTTGTTTGTCGAGTTTATCATTCACCACGTTCCATCATCATTTGCTTCCATAAAAAGGGCCACGTTATATTTTATTTTTCAAAATTTGGTATGAGATCATCATATCATAGCTCACGAGACGAATTAAATAGTATTACATATGATAATATTAATTATCCATATATCTATTTAATATGTGATCAAATTTTAATAATGAATATTGTAAAAAAAGTAACAGTACAATTTTAGTTGGGATAAAGGGAGCAGTAAATAAATTGTGACCACTGACTATCTTAAGCTAGTAAATAAATTGTTTATTGGCGGTTCCGACATTTCATCCAAGAACATATTTCATCTGTTTTATTGGACGTGGCACACTTTTATTTTTTGATTATTTTTGTGAATTTGACACACTTTCCTTTCCTATTATGGTAGGATTCCTTCAATTTCATCCACTCATTCTACTTTTCCCTTTCTAAATTCAAATTCATCCACTCATTTCATTCACATGAATTTAAGCACTTTAATTTATGATGTCACATCCAATGATAGTATATAATCAGGCCCGGCCTCACCATGAGGCAAGTGAGGTCATCGCCTCAGGCCCCCGATTTTTTTTACTGTAGAGGGGCCTCATTTTTTAAAATTATTTTACTATATATGTAGGGAAAAAATATCAAATATTTTTTAAAAGACTAAATTGTTTATTATGGCCCCAACAAATGTCAAATGGTTAATTTTTTACCCTAACAAATAAAGTGAACACT